>KE372369.1:336052-357043 GCA_000418225.1 Zizania latifolia
TCCACCGGGAGTACAAGGTACAGCTGCCGCTGTGCGGCGGCCGCGCGGTGCGGTTCACGCTGTGCAAGCTGTTGCTGCGCACGGCCTTCGTGACCCTGACGACGGTGGTGTCGCTGGTGCTGCCATTCTTCAACGCCGTGTTGGGTCTGCTCGGCGCCGTCGCGTTCTGGCCGCTCACGGTGTACTTCCCGGTGACCATGTACATGGCGCAGGCCAAGGTGCAGCGCGGCAGCCGCAAGTGGGTGGCGCTGCAGGCGCTCAACGTCGGCGCGCTCGTCGTGTCGCTGGTCGCCGCGGTGGGATCGGTGGCCGACATGGTGCAGCGCCTGGGCCACGTCACCATCTTCCAGACGCAGCTCTGAATTTAAATCCGGCGGAAGGATGCATGCAACGGACGGCTCTGCATCTGCTGCCTATTGGAATGAGCTCTGCTCCCGCTTCTAGTTGCTGGTGTATTTGGTCGTGCCATGTACTCGTGTTATGAGCGTGTCATGAGCTACTAGTGCCAGCTTCTAGTTGCTGGTGTATTTGGTCGTGTCGTGTACTCGTGTTGCTAGCTACTGCCGGTATAAGCTCTGTGTTTTTATGGGTACCTACGTGGTACGTAAATTAAGAACACAATATTATATTTCTGCCAGTTCGGTGTCGTGGTGTAGTTGGTTATCACGTCAGTCTAACACACTGAAGGTCTCCGGTTCGAGTCCGGGCGACGCCACATTTCTTTTTTTTTTCACCATTTTATACTGAATTTTTAATTTTATACTAAATTAAGCCCATTTATTGTCTCCATGGCCCAATAAGCGCTACTAGGTAGTTCAGAAAGCCCCATATATCTAGCCCGGCAGCCCAGAATGGGGTTTCCTTGACCAGTGTTGTCCTACTTTTTAATTTTTTATCTTCCCTGGTCAAATATATGTTCCATCTTTTATAAAAAATGCTATTTTTCTTCAACATTTTCTTGTTAGATATATGTTGCCTCTCTCTATAAATAAATGACTTACCTTTTCGAAAACATAATAAAGGAGAAGCAACAAGTTATTTCAGTTGATTTTTTTAATTTTGTTTATAAGTAAAAACAACATATATAAGAAACTAGAGGTATTGTACATTTGTGTTCAACTTAGAGCCTTGATTATATTTTTTATTATCTAATAATTCCAAAATTTGGAATAAAAAATATCATGTTTGACGCGTATGAGAGTCTCAATATTAATATTTTCATGCTTTTAGAACTGAAATTAATAACTACCAAATTGTACTTGACCTAAACACTTTTTTAATACAAACTGTTATTATTCAGTGAAACTTATTACATCAATGGTTAGATTTATTCCCTTTTTATTATCATGTGATTTTTTTTATAGTACCTAACTTTTGTGTGGTGCCTAATTTGCACTCCAAATTTTGTGTTCATTTTGGAGCCAAAAATTCCTAACTCTAAAAATTATCCGAGTTGGAGCATTGCAAAATAGCATCAATTAAAAAGAAAATGAGAAAGAATTTTGAAACTTATCTTACTCCAAGCTCCAAAGCCTAGAACACACATGCATGGCAATTAAGTCTCTTCAGAAAAGAAAAGCATGACAGGAGATGCGTGCTACCTTCGGAAAAGCCACCTTGTCATGTGTTAAATGAAGCGTGCAATTCTAGTGTGGCCACAGAAATTGATAGAACCTTGGGTATATATCGAAAGTTCATCTTTGGAGGAAGAAAAGGAGGTTACAGCGATGCGATTTAGATAGAAAGGCAAATTAATGTGTTGCACAACAAAAGCAGCAATGTAAGAATCACAAACTAACTCTCTTTTTAGCTAGCCACACTCTGCATCACTGTCCAAGTGTCCAGATAGTGCGCTTACTCGAGTGGCACTTGGAGGATGGATGCAAATCTATGATGCTGCCAAAAGGATTTGAACCTAGATGCGTTGGATCTAGCTACTGTGTGTGCTTCTGGTATTTTTGTGTGTTCCCTGTAGTGTTGTACGTAGAAGTTGCATGCATGCATGCATGCATGCATGCAGGAGAATTGTTGAAAAGAGCAAGCTATTCCCTACGCCTGGTTATATATATATAAGCCGTATAAAAGACAAAGTTATTTTTAATTGTTTGTTGGTGCGTAATTTCATACTTGTGCACAGAGTACTGCTACTTATATAAGTATGATAGTACGAGGGGTAGTATGGGAAAATACTCAAGAAAAGTATTTGGAAATCCGAAAACTTCTGTATTTATGGACAAACGCCAACACAAAACACCCATTTTATTTCTTATATTAGTCATTTTAGACTCTTATATAAAAAAAAGAAATCAATTTAATTCACTTTGTTACCCACCGTCATTATTCTATTTTGAAAAACACGAGTTATTTATTTGCGAGAGGATACCCTTTATTTGAAAAGGGCAAATATGAAAGAAAATAAAAAAAAATGAATAAAAGTCTAAAACAATTTATACTTGAAAAACGACTTACATTTGAAAAGGAGCTAGGGAAGCTAAAATAATATGTACTAGGGTTCATCAAGCTCAGAGTGCAGCAGGTACGTAGTTGGCGTTGGTACTTACGCGGAAATGATCAAATTCTAACGCACAACGGTAGAAAAATGATGGGGATTCAGTTAAAGCATGCAAGCTTTGATAGTAGGAGCAAGTCTTGGAGAAGGAGTAGAGAGTTGTTGCCTTGTTGGTATTGCCTGGTGTGATGCAATTCGCATATGCCGGGGTAGTATGGTTTGTCGACGAAATAAGAGGACGTTGCACTCAAGCTAGTTATTAAAGCTCGCACTATGTAGCATTTTCTTTGCCTTTAACAAATCATCTCGTACGATTCCACCTGCTTTATCTGGGCCATATGACACAGCAAAAATCAAATATAAGCACTCGTGGATTATTACAGCGACAGAGACGTGCATCAGTGCATGCTTGATCATCGATCTCTGTCCCAATTCCCAACAATCCAATCCTCTCTCAGGTATACGCCATGACGGGCTAGCTAGATCATCATAATATAAACTATCACAATCACAACACCATTACTACAAGCAATACGACATACGTGTACGTATGCAACCCTCGTCAGCTAGTCACGGCAAGAAACATCCTTATATATACAGGCCCGAATCAAGAAGCACCGTCTCATGAGGGGATATAAATGGATATACAATAACAAACACATTAGTGACAAACATAGAATTACTCTTATCATATTATTAAAAACCGATGATTAGTTATGAGTATCTGTCTGTCATTAATATTCGACCACTAGTAATATTTGTTGGTTCTTACACTCTTGACGGAGCCAATCCATTGCAATTTCCAAACCTGCAGTTAGCAAGCGGTACAGCTAGCGAGCAGCCAGAGCACCGACTCTGTCGTCCAGTGCAAGGCAAGTATGGAAGAAAGAAATTGAACGTACGTTCTGCACTGTAATCGATCTGACGAGCAGGAATCGAAATTGGGATTTTCTTGATGATCCTGCAGGAAAGGATCGGCCGGCCGGCCAACAACCGGTGTCGATCGGCACTCAGCCCGGCATCGGCGCAGCACTGGTCGCCTTCGCGGATCGTCCTGATCGATCACCTGACGTGGAAATATTTCGTCAGCCTTAGTGCGCGATCTCTTCATGAGTAATTCGTGTTCGACAAGCTGCTTCAATCCAGTTTGCTAGCTTAGTAACTTAGCTAGCTAGCCAGTCACACGCGCGCGCCTGCATATGTGCAGGTCGCAGGTGTGCAGCGTGGTCAGCTTTGGAAGGGGAGGCATCGGCGGAGATGGATGGCGGCGAGGCGGAAAGGTCGTCGTCCCAAGTTGCGCACTTGCGCTCCGCGTGGGCGTCCATCAACGGATCCATCCATCCACCTACGCCGACACGTCTCTCTAACCACATGACCTCTAACCTCATGACGATGACGCAGCCGCGAAACCGAATGCATATTGCATATATCATATGGCTTTGCGCCTCTGCCTTTTCTGTTGCGTTACACACTCATCTGATCTCTCGTCTCTGTGTCACGTGTACTGTCTACTGCCTTTGCTCCTGGCGGGTTACCCTGCCTATCTGTACGGTCCCTGTGTGAATGCCTGTCACTTTGCTGGAAGCTGTTCTAGCTGGCATGATTTCTTAGCATTAAAAACTCCATCTGATCTAAGAAGCCTTGGGATGATTTAAAAACTTTGGTCCATTTGTTGACGAGGATATTGGTTGGAATTGTACTCTTTCAAAATTTGGTGTGTGTGAATGCGTCTGACTTTGGTGGAAGCTATTCAGATTAGGATGATTTCTGAACATTAATTATATTATCATATCAATTAAAATATAATATGGTAAAGAATTTATTGAGGCGTGAGGAAGAATAATGTCTCATACAAGAAAGCATCTTTACACGATATCTAAGGAACAAAGAAGATGGTTAGAAGAGAAAATATGAAATATAAATAATTATATATAAATTTATTTTGAAGAAACTATCTATTAAGAGGAGGTAGCGTCTATGAGTAGTGTTTAAAGTAAAGAGAGAGTATGTGTTGTGACTATACTAATATATCAGTACATGTCGTGGATGTATGGCGCACACCTGGAAACATTGGAATGGTTTCAATTTTCAGAAAAAATCAACATAGATGCCAGAACCGCAGAATCACTTGTTTCGAGAGGACATCATCGAACATAGCATTGTTAAGTAGTAGCCAGTAACTCAGTGAGATGAAAAGGCTATATATATGTTTATCAAATCCAAAATATATCTTATATCAAAGGATTTTGAGATTTAGAATTACAAAATAAAAATTGTATTCGGCTTAGAGTCCCAATTTTATTTTATTTTATGATCTAATGCTTCTAAAATTTAGAATTAAAAAAATTTAAATTCGTAATCATCATGGATTCTCGATTTTAGTATTATATTAGTCTAGTAGCTCCCGAATTCAGAATTAAACAGTCATTGTTTTTTCTAAATTAATAAATACCATATTGTTCTCTCAACTTTAGTACTTTCCTGATTTAGTAATTCTAGAATTTGAAATTTATTTTCACCCTGTTGTACAATATGTGATCGAAATTTTATTATACTTATTTAGTACGATTTCGAAGTCTTGACATGTTATGCGACCATATCTTACTCGAACTATTTTGGAGATTATATCTCTTCTATATATATCACATCATATCGGGTATGATATATGCATATATATAATTATATTTAACTGGTGTCTCGTATTTAGTACACTCGAGTATTTTTCATGATAAGTCTACTAATGGCGTCTTAATAGGTTTATGCATGTATCAACGTGTCAAGATTTGTAGGTGTGACTACACGTATTTAAAATGGCATTTATTTAAGAACAAAACCGACACTAAGGATATATATGTGTGCTCAAAATGTGCAATGTCATTCGAGATGAATAGAAGAGAAATTCTACTGTATGCAAAAGAAACAGGCCAGATTATATGATAAACCTGAACTTGAAATTTTATAAACAGGTGAAATAATATCAAAAATACACATGAGAATATTTTTGTAATTTATGGTGAAATTTTGCATTGGATCCGGGCTCTGCCCAATGGCGTCCGGCGTAGCTGAGCCGGCGTTCTACAGGTCGGTACGCCGGTCCTATCAGAGTCAGAGACGCCCTGGTTGGGGCCCACGTTACGCTGCCTTGCCTATATATACTGCCCGACTCCGTCCCGGCCGGTTCGTTCGTGACCGCACCCATCTCTCCAAGTCCAACGTCGCAGTGTCGCACACTCTCCTCACGGGACGCCTGCGGCCTCGGCGGCGACAGCATGGAAAAGAACGGCGCAGCGGAAGACGTCGAGAGAGGCGAGCACGAGCGGAAAGGTGCGTTCTTGTGTGCTGGTTCTTGATCTCTTCCCCGATTTTTTAGAGGATTTTTGTTTCTTAGGACTAGCATGGCCATGGCGAGTTTTTTCGGGCTCGTGGGGACCGGGGACTAAGAGTTGTTTGGTTGGTTGGCGGCGGTGGCGGCTGGCGGCGGTCTGTGGTTTTCTTTTCCAGGGACGGTATGGACGGCGACGGCGCATATTGTGACGGCGGTGATCGGCTCCGGCGTGCTGGCGCTGGCGTGGAGCGTGGCGCAGCTGGGATGGGTGGCGGGGCCGCTCGCCCTGGCCGGCTTCGCCTGTGTCACTTACTACACCTCCACCCTGCTCGCCAACGCCTACCGCGCGCCGGACCCCGTCACCGGCGTCAGGAACCGCACCTACATGGACGCCGTCAGATCATACCTCAGTACACACCTCTCTCCCTCAACGCAAAAACACACAAAAATCTCGTCTTCGCCTTGTGAATTACACCAAACGCATTGCCAAAAAATTGTCAGGTCCTAGAGAGGTGTTCATGTGCGGGATCGCCCAGTATGTCAACCTGTGGGGCACCATGGTTGGGTACACCATCACGGCGACCATAAGCATGGTGTGAGTAACCGAACAGATCAGCCCAACTTCCTTCCGAATGGAACTTCGCCATCGATCAGGGCTGGCTCGGGCGTGCTAAAGTTTGCTTTTTTGTCTGTTTTTTCATCTGCGAAGCGCGATCAAGAAGTCGGATTGCATCCACCGGAACTCCGGCGATGACACGCACTGCGGGAACTCGTCGGCGACGATGCTCATGCTGGCGTTCAGCATCGTGCAGGTGGTGCTGTCCCAGTTCCCCGGCCTGGAGCACATCACCTGGATGTCCGTCGTCGCGGCGGTCATGTCGTTCGCCTACTCCTTCATCGCGCTCGGCCTCTCGGTGGCGGAGTGGGTGTCGCACGGCGGCCATCCCAGCGGGAGGATCCTAGGCGCCACCGCCGTGTCCTCCAGCAAGAAGCTCTGGAACGTACTCCTCTCCCTGGGGAACATCGCCTTCGCCTACACTTTTGCAGAAGTACTAATTGAGATCCAGGTATATAAGCATTATGCAATATGCATGCATGATTCATCATCCATAATTCAGATACCTCTGAACCAATATTGGTTAACGGAATGAACAGGATTTCTTTGTTCGTGTCACTTTTTGAAGTGCAAGTAGCTATATTCTTATCACTAAGTCACTTTTCCATCTGTAGGATACACTGAAGTCGTCACCACCGGAGAACAAGACGATGAAGAAGGCCGCAATGTACGGGATTGGAGCCACCACCATCTTCTACATCTCAGTTGGCTGCGCCGGATACGCCGCATTCGGATCAGATGCTCCTGGCAACATCCTGACGGCGCCAGGGTTAGGACCCTTCTGGCTCGTCGACATCGCCAACATGTGCCTCATCCTCCACCTCATCGGAGCATACCAGGTCAGCTCATCACAATTCACAGTTACACAGCTAACGTTTCTCCATTTCAGCTTAATTAAAGCTCAAGCTGGGTGGCGCATTTTTCAATGCAGGTATATGCACAGCCGATTTTTGCTTCAGTGGAGAGGGGGATTGCCTCCCGGTGGCCGGAGGCCGTGTTCATCAAAAGCGCTTACACCATCAGCGTGCCGCTGATCCAGCGGGGCTCGGTGACCGTCTCGCCATACAAGCTCGTGCTGCGGACCTTCATAGTCGTCGTGACGACGGCGGTGGCGATGATGATACCTTTCTTCAACGCGGTTCTAGGGCTGCTCGGAGCGTTCAGCTTCTGGCCACTGACGGTGTACTTCCCCATAAGCATGCACATTGCCCAGGAGAAGATCACCGGAGGGAGGAGGTTGTATCTACTGCAATGCTTGAGCATGGCGTGCCTGATGATCTCGGTGGCAGTGGGTATAGGCTCTGTGACTGACATTGTGGATAGCCTCAAGGTTGCTACCCCCTTCAAGACTGTCAGCTAGAAGCCGTGTTTTCGTGTAGTAGAATATTGACAAGCAGAAACGACTATGAGTTGTACAACAATGTAGGAATCAAGAACAATGTAACAATGTGTTCTTGAATGCTGGATCGACTGTATCGATGCATCAGGTTGTTCCTAAATCCTACTCTGATTAAACAGATTAGAACAGAGCAGAGAGAGGAATATGTAGTAATATCAGAATAATATGTACAATGGTGTCTGCCTATTACGGTTTCCTGTTCCTCTCTGAAATAATCAGCAGATGGATATTTTACCAGTATGGCTATATGCATATATTCAAGGTTAAACTTATCTACTGGTTGAGTGTAACATTCTGTTTAGCAGGTTGTAGGTTCAAAGAATTATCTTAATAAAAAATTATTTGTGAAAATTTGGATGCTATTTGTTGTTTAATTGTGAGTGCCAAAATACAGGTTCAATCAAAATTCAAATCTGAACTTTACTGTTTAAAATCTGGCAATTTCCAAACCTTCTCCAAGTTTACCCAAATAATCTTTTTAATTCTAGATTTTGCCTTGCCTCCCTGTCCAATTCAGTTTTGAAACTAGTCAAAAAGTGTCAATTCAAATCCCTTTTTAATCTGATCTCTCTTTTTTTGACAACAGCTTTACACAAAATAGTGCAGCCATTTGCTTGCAAGCTGAAAGCCTCCTAGTCATTTACTCCTTGATTTTTATACACCCTTTTTAACCAGATCAGTGCTGAAATTTCCAGAGGATTGCAAGTTGCTATATTCCTTGTACTTACAGCATGCTTGTGGTTAGTATAGCGTGTTCCCATGGTTGGCATGATCGTGCTTTAGCGGGAGCTCGCCGGCGGCGAGAAGCTCCTAAACCTTTCTGGGTTGCGGGTCGCTAGAGCAGACCGGGCACTTATAGCTCGATCCTACGGCTATATATATCTCCTGGTAGCGCTAATTCGGTGAAAAGGACCGTTGTTAGTCGATGTCGTGTTGCTTTCTTCTTCCGCGCCGGCGATCCGATGGGGATCAGGGAAGCGCCATGAGCCTTTGAGGGACCTCTTTTCCTCGATCCGAGCCGTTAGATAGTTTTTCTTAAGTCCTGTAAAGCTTTACTGTGTAAATCAGTCATTGGGTAGGGGAATGATGGCCGTACGTGACCGACGATTCTCCGCCATCCAACTCTGTCTTCAACCTCCAGCCACCCCTGCAGGCTGCATCTGGACTTTAGTCACTGACTTGGATGGCCCACTTGTCAGACTACGCGCATGCTTAGAGGCCCAAATAAATAGTACTCTCTGTTAATTTAAAGAAATTATTCCTTTGTTTTGGCCGGGCCTCGGTGAACAGTCCATTTTTTTCCTTTTTCTTTGGAATTTCGACTCTGTAGGTGGGCTGGCCCGATTGCACACTACAGCATAGTGTTGTTCTCCAATTTCCAGAAAAAGCAGAGATAATAAAAAATTTGTAGAAAATTCGTTTTAACTCCGATCGAATCTGTTCTGGTTTCTAAAATTTTCTAAAAATCTAAACTTAATTTTGTCACTATTAGGAATAACTTTAGAACCTGAAAATCATGTTTATCAAATGAAACATAGCCACCCTTGGAAAGCCTTATATATATTTCTTCCAAGATTTGTTGAGTACCTTTGTACTTACCTTTGTCCCTTTCTATCTCAGAATTTGAAGAGTAGCCAGAAGGAGATGATACTTCGTTGAGGATCCTGATGAAGAAGTTGAAGACAGAGAATTCACCGAAGATTAGGTTTTGAGCTTAGTCCCAAAAAGATATGGTAGCTTAGCAGTTTGATGTTGCAAGTGATTGCTTCTGCTGAACTTTTTGAAATGTATGCTTGTTGCGAGGTATGTCTTAATAAACAAGTTTATGATGAACTATCACTGAATTAAATGAATATTAGGTTTGATGTTTATTTTGATTTGGATGGTGATTACTCGTCTTGGTATAGCGGGGTATATTCGAGACGGGGCATTACATTGAGTTTCAAAAAATAACTTATCTACAGGTATTTCAGTGTGATACATCATAACGCATGGTGCAAATTATTTTTACAGAAGCTTGTACCTATGGACAAGATTTCGGAGGAGCTAAACCTCCAAATTATTATCAGCCTACTAGTCACTGTTCACTGGTCATGCATTCTAAGATCCTAACTGACAGACCCCATAGTGTTGCTACTGGGTGCCTTTTGATCTTATCTTACAAAGAAATAGGTGACGGTTTTTACTTATTATTATTCTTGTTCTTTGCCTTCCCGATTGTTGAGCTAGAGTCGATGTTGATGAGCATTTTCACAACCTCTCTCATGGTTGGCCGTTCAGAAGGCAGTTGAGCAGTGCAGCGAATGGCAATGTTCAAGACCTTTGTCATGTCGTCTGATGCATGGCTGCTAACTTTTGGGTCAAGAACAGCTGCTGAATTTTGGTTGCCCAAATGGGACGAAACCCAGGAAACAATGTCCAGTTCACCGTCGAAATATTGGCCTGTTGGGCTGCGTCCGGTAAGCAACTCTAGCAGCACAACACCAAAGCTGTAAACATCGCTCTTCTCTGTCACCTTCAGAGAATAAGCAAGCTCTGTATTTTGAAACGAGCTAGTGTGAGAATTGTACAGTTTGAAGAATGCACGACATGACTAAGAAAACTGTAAGTACATAAGAAGAAAGGAATACATAGCAAGTTAGCTAATAAATGATGGTAACACATAAAACGAACTTACTCAAAGCTTACCAGGAGCCATGTAGCCATGGGTACCAGCGAAGCAGCTAAGCGGTGAGCCTTCCATGAATTTGGCGATGCCGAAATCCGCAAGCTTTGCTTCATACTCCTCATCTAGTAGTATGTTGGTGGATTTTATGTCACGGTGGATTATGACCGGGGAGCAATCATGGTGAAGATACATGATGCCCTTTGCAGCCCCAACCGCAATCCGATACCGCTTGTCCCAGTCTAGCTCTGGCTGCCCAGCCTTGAACTCACGGTGAATTGCATCGTAGAGATTGCCATTCGCCACGTACTCATAAACCAGAAAGTTAGATTCACCGCCAGTCAAGAATGCATGGAGTTTCAGAATGTTCCGGTGGCGAATATTTCCGAGGGTGTTTATCTCTGTCCTCATGACCTTTGCATCATCACGCTTCCAGAGTTGCTTGACAGCGACAACTCCCCTCCCCTTGCTCAAATCGAGCCTGTAAACATTGCCAGTGCCTCCACAGCCAATCAGATTATCCACATCCAAGTTGCAAATCTCTTTAGGATCAAGCTCAGGGGGATGGAAGGACTCAAGAACCCACTTTGAGTCGCTGTCATCGCCGCTCTCGATGTCTCGCTTGCTGTTGAACTGTTCAAGCTTGTAATTTTCATATCTCAGGCATATCAACCCAGATAGGAGGACAACCAAAGATGTCACTATGACCAGCACGACAAATAACTGTCTCCGTGAGAAGTTCTGATGGTTGTCATTCCACGGACAAGAGCTTAAATTGGTGGCAGTTATCCTCCAGCCTTTTGAAACTTCAGTGATACAAAGGCCGGCATTTTCAAAGAATGCATCATCTCCAGCTATCATAAGGAGTTGTGGAGACACTGGTCCAGATAATCTGTTGTGGGAGAAATCAACATAACTAAGCTTCAGAGATTGCAGTCCTTTAGGGATTTCACCAGAGATCATGTTGTGAGATAGGTTGAGTGAATTCAGAGTGAATAGGGAGGCAAGTGTATCTGGTATGCTGCCAGTCAAAGAATTGTATGCAAGGTTTAGATCAACTAGGTTGTCACACATTCCGATATCCAGTGGTATGGATCCTTCTAGAGCATTTTGATCTAGATGCAGGAATGATAGTTGCTTCAGACTTCCGATATGTGTAGGGATTCGACCAGAGAATCTATTGTTGAAAGCAACAAGCTTCTGAAGCTGGGAAAGCTTCCCCAACTCCACTGGAAGCTGACCAGAGAAGTTGTTATTATGAACATACAGCTGGTTCAGGGTAACTGAAATGCCTATATCAGAGGATATGCTACCGACAAATTTGTTGTTAGCAACATCAATAATCACAGCATTAGGCAATCCCCATATGCCATTGTGAATTCTCCCTGTGAACTGATTTTGACTTATTCTGAACCTCTGAAGTGTCTTGCAAGAAGAGTAGGAGCTGGGGAATTCACCTGAGAAGTAGTTGTCCAAAGCTAGCAAGAACTGCAGTTTGCTGTTTTGGCACAGAAACCTTGGAAATTCACCAGAAAAATAATTTTCAGATATGTCAACTGCATTGAGTGGTGAGAACCGGCCAAGGTTTGCAGGGAACTTTCCTGAGAACTGATTTTCATAGGTTGAAAATGACTCAAGAAACTGCAACTCCCCCAATCCTTCAGGAAGCTCACCAGAGAAGTTGTTCCGGTATATATGAAAGATCTTCAGCTTTTTCAAGTTACCAATCTCCTTTGGTAGAATACCAGTAAGCTGATTCTGGGACACATCAAATTCAGACAACAATGTCAAATGTGCAAGTTCAGGAGGAATTTCACCAGTCAAATTGTTTTGGTAGAGCTCAATCTTCCATAGGTTGCGTAGGTTGGATATCGCCTTTGGGAATACACCAATAATCTGATTGCGTGAGAAATCCAGTGTCCCAAGGGAGACCAGATCAAATGTTAAAGCTGGTAGTTCTCCTCTAAGGTTGCATTGCCCCAAGAATAGCCATGTCAAGTTCTTCAGGTTCCCAATACTTTCAGGAACATCCCCTTCATCGAAGTTATTCTCTCCTAGTCCTAATGCAGTCAGGCTTGCTAATTTGCCGACCCATATCGGGAATGCTCCATAAAAACCATTTGTTGATAAGTCAAGAACTTGTAGTTTGAGCAATGTTGAAAGATTAGGCAATTGCCCTGTCAAACTATTTGTTGATAGATTAAGAACCTGCAGATTTGTGCAGCTGGCTAGTGTAGCAGGAACAGTGCCTGAGATGGAGTTTGCACCAAGCTCCAACGTGTGCAATTGACGAAGAAGAGAAAATGACGACGATATAGTTCCTGATAGTGAGAAATTTGAGAGTGATACCCCAATGACATCACCAGAATTTTGGTCACATGTAACACCGTAAAATTGGCACGGTGAATGAGACTCATTCCAGTTGCGTAGGTAATTTTGTGGATCCTCCAAATGACTCTTTATATCCAAGAGCGCATCTGTTTCTAGAGGTAGAGATGCAGATATTCCAGACTTTAGAAACAGGAGAATGCAGCATACATATATCTGAAGCTGTTGAGACAACATTATGCTATCACTTGTTAGCACTTGATACCTGAAAAGTATGGAAATTACGTTAGTTTGGGGATGTCAAACTGAATTTGATGATGATATCAATAACTTGGGATTTTCACAAGAGTAAACACTGTATTAAACTTCAGAAAAAGAATGAAAGCTATGAGCAGTTAGCTTTCACCAGTGATAGTTCAATAGGATTGAAGGAAAATGAAGTGTAAAAGACCAAAAAATGTATCATTGTACTAAAAGCCAGCTACTGAATAATCATGGGGATTTGGGGGCCAATTTAACCCATCCATAAATTGGATGCAGGCATAATTCTATTTCGAAGCAAAGCAACGGTCCTTATTGCCGTTGTCAGTGTCATACATGTCTTTTGTAGTAGTATTTCTTTGTGCATAGGTTCTGAATATGATTCAGTTTGAGCGATTGATTCTTGTGGACCACATGATCGAACTCTGGATAGTTGGCAATGACAGTATGACAGTCTACTACTCTATATGATCTGCAAAAGGCTTTGCTGTATTAAATTCTGCACTTTCTGCATACATCCTACCGAGTAGTGACACTGCTAACCTGAATTTCCTGTCCAGAAGTAATGGAACCAAGACATCATTTTCATTTGTCAGATACCTGAACCATGGGAATGATGTCCCTACCAAAAATTTCCCATCCTCTTGATGCACAAGAACTATGCTAAACAACAATATTTACATGTGGTTACCACCTCTTGTCGAGAAAAGTAAAGATCAGATCATGAAACACGATGCCAAAAACAAAATCGACTCGCAACTTAGTAAAACATCCAATTTCCTGCTTCCCTGATAAAACTAAACAAGTACATAGACTAGACTCTCACAAATCACAGCGCTGGCCAAGCACAAACCTTAGTGATTACATGATCTGAGCCAAGAAATGCAGGAAGCAACATAACATCGATGACAAAACTGATGGATATGCTGAAGGCCTCTTTCTGAAAGATTGCCTAATCAGCTAAAAGGGGAAGAGGAGTCTTGCAGGCCTTACTAGAACTCAATCTCTACTAGAAAACTGACACTATCCATGGATCAAACCGAGAAATGTAAGTGGATATTGGCAAGCGGAAAGGAACTCACCTGCTAGAATAGAAGCAGCCAGGCAGCAACCTCTAAATTATCTGTGTACCCTCTCCGCCCAGTCCAGCGAGGTAGCAATAGCACGGCTGCATAGGAGAGAGAGAGGGGAAGGTGTAGGTGGTATAGATATATAGCGGCGAGCCTGCGAGGCGTGTACTTTATGGAGCAAGTAGTGGTGCGGCGTGAGGAAGAAGAGGCCACACGGGCAGGAGACGTCGACGCCTCGATCCTCTCCCACTGCGTCGTCCGATGCGCTGGGATTAAAAACATACGCGACGCGCTCTTGGGCCCGAGCGCGCGAGCCGGAGAATCTTCACCATCGTGTGGATCGCGCACGGCGGCGTGCGCAGCCCACTTGTCTGCGTCCACCACCCTCCCCCCGCGCGCACGAGGCGAATGCAACACACTAGCCGCACGCCCGTGCTACCCACTGGCGTCCCACCTCGCGTGGCCGCACGCCATCACACATGTCCTGATACAGTGATAACTACAACACCGAGATGCCTCTGCTGCCACTGTGGCTGCAACATGCAATCCTCTCCCATTTTTTTCTTCCGTCTTCTTCACCCGAGCCGATCCGGTGGCGTGATATTTCTCAATTTCTCACACGTCCCCTCGCCGTGGAACGGGGTGCAGTGATGCCCTGCCAGCTGCAGTGGCCATCTGTGTTCTGTGCACCATGCATAAATGTTGGAATCCACTAGCTCCTATAAATGAGAGGAGCAGAAAGCTCGTATTTTCTGAACCTGACATGGATAGAATCCAGCTTCTGCTTCGCTCACCACAGCGAGTTACTCGGTTCAGAAAGAAAAACAGCGCAGCAATCATAAGGTCTTGACAGGCATGCAAGCAAGGAGACAAGAGCGGCATGACAAAAATTCAAGCAGAAATTGGAGTCAAAGATGTGCTGATTCAGTCTCGTGCCCTACATGGACAACGCTACAAGTTCAGTCATTGTTCAGATTAACAAGAGCACATGCCGAAAGCTGCTGGCCCAGTCTCCCTAGGTGTCACGCCCCTCTCCGAACAGACCCTGCCGTACCGAGGTGGGGTGACTATACTGAACTAAATCAATATCAAATCTGACGTTCATTCTATCTAGCGGTAGTCTATCGCTGACTTGCAATATATATTACATAGATAATATTATCAATGACCGTATTAGGTATACCTCGCGGCCACACACATTACATTTTACCACAACGAAAGCAGCTAAACCTAACTTCTACTATCACTTCTGGTTGGGAACTAGGAGCGAAACTCTAATCTTCACGAATCTCATATTCTTCTCCGAAGTCTTCATCTTCAGCGTAGGCAGCAAACTGGTCCTCTTTATAGAGCTGTTCCAAAAAAATGAAGCAAGGAGGGATGAGTACAGACGTACTCAACAAGTCTCGAAAAAATTATAGATCCAAGGAAAGACAAGGGTGGCCGGGGCTGAAGAATAATCCATGCAAATTAAATTGACTAAGTGTCACATAATCTTCAATAGAGACCCCAACTTCTATCGGTTTGCCCAAAGTAATAAGTATTTCATTTTCAATTTTTGGAGGTGAGACTACGGCTCATCCTCTTTCAATCCTTCCACCATTATCCATCATTTTTTCTATAATAATCCTTCAAACATTTTCCATCCCTAATCATTCCTCCATAATAATCTTTCCACTTTAATCCAAAAATCGACCATAATGGGATCGCTTTGCAACAAATCCCCAATGATTCTATCAACTCACCACATCATAACTCCCAATTACTTTTACTTTACTTCGGTACTAGCCTATCCCTCTATCGGGTAGGTTTTTCCCGCTTATCTCAAGCCATATTATATCTCTTATCCTAGGGTTGAACCTCACCCTCTCACTATAAAGTCATTTGACTTCTCAAACCACATAGGCTTGTTGCCAACCACAAAGATTGACCGTACATCTCGAGAGTGTATTCTAGTAACGTCTCTTCCCACAAATCACTTTTATTATCAAAAGCTAAATCCTAAGACTACGCATGGGCAACTATCAGGGCACGCGCCCATGATCATCAGCACGGCTGTTTGAACAGATTATACTTCAGCTAAATGTGTACACTTTACCCTTATGACACGAGCTTACTCCTCTACCGCGCTAGTAGAGGAGATTCATGACAATGCCTTTCCAAAGCAAATCAAAGAAAACTTTACTGTCATATGAACGAGCCAGACCCGGACATCTCGTCAACGGGCTTCTGACCAAGGAATATCAGGTAGCCCCTTGGATTCCTTTCTCCTGAAATCCCGTGGGTGTTCGATCTCTTACTCAACTCGAAACAATATACATAGGTGCCACATCGGGTATTTCTTAACACTCTAAGGTACCTCGGTGATTTCACATCCATTGACAGCAAGCGATCCCAAGCCTACTAGGTACTTAATCAGGGACATCCCATAATGCCCGTAAGGTTGCACGATTTGTGTTCTTGATGTTTTTCCCAAGGAATCGGTCCGTATACGCTAAATGAAGTCAGGCCACTAAGGTGACCACAACGCATAGCAATTTATAAACATTATTTATTTTTCCTTTTTTATCCCAACCCAATTTAACAGTTTGACAGAAACGAAATGATTGACAATCCCACTTTTCACCCACACGCAGCATTCATCTTGCATAAGTAATGTTTGTGCGAAATAGTAAAACAAGTTTTGACCGCTTTAACACCCGTAGATATAGTAAGACAGGGTTATAGCGGTCATAAATGGTTAACATGGATTATAGGTAATCAATAATCAAGAAAAGGCTAAGTGCGACCAATTTTACGTTTTAGTCGACTTGATCGCTCAGGCGATCGTTGTTAATTTTCCATGTGTATACGTGTGTCCTAAACATGTATTTGTATAAAGTTAAATTTAACATGTTGAGATTAAACATAATCGAAAGGAGACTTACCTTGGTCCAAGAGATAATACGGATCGTGGATGGGGTTACCTTTAGGGCCTTTGGGTCCGGCTAGGACAACAAACATAACATCACAAAAATGAAAAAGTATGCAAAAAGTTTATGAAAATATTTTTATTGCATCCTAGGTTGAAGTTTGTAATTTTAGAATTTTTTAGAAATTAGAAGGTAGCTAATCGGAGTTAAAACGCATTCTATATGAATTTTTAAAGTTTAAACATTTTTTGAAATTGACAAAAGGCACTGTGCGCTGTTGGGCTAGATGGGCTGGCCTATATATTTTTAATTCGAAAATGGAAAAAGCACTGTACTACTGCACTTGGGCCGGAGAAGAAGGCCCGGCCAGGCCGACCTGCGCTCAGCGCGCAGCGCTGGCCTGCGCGAGCGTGGCGCACGCGGCTTGCGGGGAAACAGGCCGGCGGAAGCAGTGCACCGACCGGCGGGCCCCACTCGACAGGGCGAGCAGCACGGCACTGGCAGCCTGACCCCACTGCGCAGTGACCGAAAACAGAGAGCAGGCCCGCCTGCTGGAGGTAGACGAAGGTACGGGCGGCCATAATTTCTCCTGGCTCGTTCTCCCTCCTCTTAACTCCGATGACGATGAAATTTTAACAGTAGCTTATACAGGACAATATGAAGCTAATAAACGGTTGGATCTACGAAAGGAGCTATGTATTTTCTAAAACTTAAAAGGGGGATCTGGTTCGGGTTGCCGGCGCGGGGGATGACGGCGACGCTCCGGAGACCACCGGGGAGGGTTCTATAAAGTGAACCGTTCTGTCGGATCGAGCCATGGATGTCTGTACAAGGCTAGCGACGAGCGCGGTTTTTGGAAAACAAGGCTTCTCGCCGCCAGGGAACTACGGACGACTACGGGCTATGGATACCACCGTAACGTTACTAGGTACGACTAAGTAAGCAGTATGTACAGGGAATCGACGATCGAACTTACTTTGATCGGAGTTCTCGGCGAAGCAGAGCACTACGGCGGCGGGGTTGATCTCTGGCGACGATAGCGTTCCGGCGGGTTTCTCTGCTGAAATGGGATCTCGGGGGAGTACTGAGTATAATTCCGGCCACGTCTCGAGCAAAAACGCAAGGGAGGGAGAGACGGCGTTTAAATAGGCGTTCGGCGTTCAACGGCGGCACAGTGATGCTACTAGCGATCAACAGGAGGCCTGATGCGGCGAAGCTCCCGACAATATGGCGCAAGATTAGGCGGGGTACTGAGCGGCGGACGGCGAGACGCTGCAAGGGGGCCACCAGCGCTGTGCTGTCGTATGCGACGCGGACGCGAGCGAGCGGCGACGATGCGGCGCGGAGCACGGGTGCTGAACAGGCAAGGTCGCAGCTTCAGGCGGTGTGGTCTGGTGCGGGCGCATGGCAAAGGCAAGGCGCAGGCGTCGTGTGGCAGGGGCACGCGGCGAGGCTGGCGCGCTTGAAGCTGCCAGGCGGACGCGGGCGCACACGCGGTGCGGCTGGTGACGGGCGGACCATGTGCGCTTGCAGCCTGGTTCACGACGTAGGGCGATGGCAGCCCTGCGTGGGCGCAGGCGCTGTAGCGGCGAGGCGTGGCACGCGCATGAGCGTGGCCTGGCTGACGCTGAGGGCGGCGTGACACTAGGCCGAAACCTCCTCTGGTTCCCAGCCACAAGAGCACACCATTTTTGTCAGTTGTGTACTTCTACTTCCTCATGGTGTACGCGTGGCACGTAAAGTATTCCGATCGAATACGAAGTGATTTGAACATGTCAGCATACTGGTATTTTTGTACAAGAAGAAAGAATACAGTTTTGTGCTCACATGACTGATTAGATTGAGATGTTCTTCTTTTTCTTGGCACAGCATTAGCCCCGTGAACTGATATGCAGCGGAATTCCACTCAGAGGAGTAGACTATGCACAAGCAGGGAGTGCGTTGTCCGATTGAAAAGTACCGGTTGGCTTTTGGCTCTGCATTGCACAGTAAAAAAACAGTGCAGAGCTTCACTTAAGTTAACCGCCATTATATCAGCTTGAGCACCAAACAGTGTAACGATTTAGTACTGATCTGTTGTTAAGATCAAACCTTAATTATTGTAGCAGATGTTGTTCTTTGCATGTAAGCTTTGACCCGCCCTGGAGTGAGGTGGACAGTAATGGAATTACTTGTTTAATAATTATTCAAGCTGTTGATGAGCAATTAAGTGGAATCTGTCCGTCTCCAAGTACACATAACCTCAAGCTGTATTATCATGGAACACTCATTCTGATTGGCCAGGATGCATTTCTTCATACATTTGGGGACCCCTGTTCTCCATTATTGCACTCATGTAGTGACAATTTCGCCTCGTGTTCCACTCGGATAACCATGGAATTCGGTCTCATGTTCTTATCAAGGACATGGTAAGATACTGGCATTCAGCCTCTTTTGGCCGGCACCTTGATGAGGCGACACCTGCTTTTAGTGGCAGTAGGTTTGGACTATCACTAGTCAAGGGCAGCCACTACGATCGTGCAATTGAATGAGTAGGAGAAGAAATGGAACAATGTTGCTGTTCCTTGATAATTGAGCACTCCTGGTTAATTGCCAGAATGGCTATGTATCTAGGTGTTGATAGAAGAGTGATCACTCAAGATCGCGGATTCTTGCTGTGAATAGACGCACAGACATGCTATGACAAGATGATTAGGTCTAGTCAGTGTCTCAGCAGCAAAGAGAATATGGTCCATTGAGGTGATTCTTCACAGGTCCTCTTCAAGATGATTCACTTAGCACTTTAGTACTGTAAGGGATCAGACTTTTATGTAGTGCACAGTATTCAGGATTGATGCCATGACATGATCTTTGAAGCTTGACCAGAATCCTGTGTAGCCTGCAAAATCCAATGCGCAACATATGCCAAAGCAACAAACTTCTTTGATACCACATATGGCTGTAACATGATGTAGCCTGTACTGTACTTCTTTGTCAGTGTTGATTAGGGATTTAGGGGTCAGAGCAAGCTGCAGGAAGACGATGCTATCTGCAAGGCGTCCGGACAAAACGGGGTGTTTTTGGGCGGCAAGCTATCATGAATCCTTGATTGGAACACGTTGACGTCTTGATCCATCTCAGACCGACCACTGCATAAATTATTGCTCATGGTCACGACCATAATTACATGCCGATTCCTTCCAAAAAAATTCCACGCCAATGACACCAAATGCATGATTTGTTCTTCACAAGCACCGCCTCCAGTGTGCCGTCAGTTCGATCTATTGCCTGACCAAACCTTCGTGCCACTTAGGATAGCTCAGTTCATAGTCGGAGGTCATGTCAAATCACATCCTGAACCCTATACCTACCCAATAAACAGTATGCCACAGTTCACCGTCGCTGCGTGCGCCCATGCCGGCATGAGCTCTGTAGTTTGTAGACTGTACGAGCCACGGAAGCTAAAATGTGCCTGAAACTGTCTCGCTCCTGTTACGCGCGTGCGTGAGACGGTGAGAGGTGGAAGAAGGCAATCAACGGAAAACGAGAGGACGGAGGAAAGAAAGAGAGAAAGCGCCGGCGCTCCTGCTCCTCCTCCTCCACGGATGTGCAGCATGGCTCGATCGAGAGCAGTAGTACGTTCGCAGGGCGATCCACTAGAGGAGGTTGCGGACGATGGACGGCATCGTCGCACGCACAGACATATAGACGAAAACGGCGACAGCATCGACGCTCGTGTTTCGCGTTGGCGTAAAACGAAGACGTGGAAGCAACTGAGTTTGACGTAAAGGCGGCATCGAAAGTGTAGTACCGGCACTTCGGCGACCGCCGGCGCGCCTCCGCCACCTGGGTCGACCGCCGGCGCCGATGCTGTATCGGATAACGTACTCCTCGCACGGCGCGGCGCGCCGCGGGCCGTGCCGTACG
>KE372369.1:359078-397075 GCA_000418225.1 Zizania latifolia
GAGCCTCGCCGTAATCCCCAATCCGACGTCGTCATGCGCCGCCCCTGCTCCGATCTCTTCAAGGTATCGTATCCAGTCAATTCCTTGCACCAGTAGCATGTTCTAGTAGTGGTAATTACGTTCCCGTAGCTCCCTTGGTCTGTAATCGACTATAGCTCGCCGTCGACGTTCGGCCTCGCCACCGCCGTAGGTCTTCTGTCGCCAGCCTTGTACAAGCCCACGTAGCTCGATCCGAAGCTTTGGTTAGTCCCATAGTACCCCTAATCTGGTTAAAGTGATCCCCTATAATCCCCGGAGCTCTCCATCGTCTTCCCGCACCGGCGACCCGAACAAGAGCCCCCTTTGGTATTCTGAAAAATCTGTGACCATAGTACTCGATCCAAACAGCTATATGCCTTGGTATTAGTCTTGTGTACCTTCTGTTTGAATTTAATAGCAATCCAAGTTAAAATGAGAAAGTTAAGTCCCGAAGAAACGCTGTCCGTCCACGCCTTCTTCAACCTCCAGCCATCTCCATTCGTCTCTGCCAGCCGGACCCCACCCGCCAGCCGCCGACTCCCCCGCTCCTGCCGCGTGGGCCCGCCATGCGCATGCCGGTTCAGCTGCTGACCGCCATGGCCCACATGTCGGCGCCGCTCCACGCTGTGCATGCATGCTCACGCAACCGCCCGCGTGCGCTGCTGCGCGCCGTGCGAGCCGCGTGGCTGCAGCCTGGTTTGGGCCGGATCTGCTGGGCCATGTGAATAGTAGAATTTACTATTTTCTGAAAAAAAAATCTGCTAGCCCATTTACACAGTGCCCCTTTTCATTTTCTGAAAATAAAAGCAGGCTAAACCCATTAGCTCCACGTGCGTGCACGCGATGCCAGCCCATTGCAACTCGAGTGAACTGTTCCTTTGTTCTCAGAAAATCCGAAACACTTCAAATAATTAGAACATTCGTTTTAGCTCCGATCAACTCCATTTCAGTTCCAAAAATTTTATAGAAATCCAAACTTTATTTTGGCACTACTAGAAATAATATTAGGATCTTCCTTGTATGTTTTATTTATTATATTATTTCTTGTGAAGTCAC
The DNA here is from genome assembly GCA_000418225.1 of Zizania latifolia. NCBI lineage: Eukaryota > Viridiplantae > Streptophyta > Magnoliopsida > Poales > Poaceae > Zizania > Zizania latifolia. The sequence goes on from KE372369.1 coordinate 360,153, forward strand.
CAATTTAGGAGAAAATCAAGACGACACGTTTGAAGACCTTGATTTTAATCATGAGTACTTTATGGACTAAGACAATTTTGCTTTTGATCATGCTTGCTCCTATGCTTGTTAAATTGATTTTATATAAATGCATGTATAGAACACACGCACACATACACTCTAAACTAACGACGATCGCCTGTGCGATTGCGATCAAGTCGACTAAAACCAAAAATTGCTGCACATAGCCTCTCTTTGTATTGATAAACCTTGTATATCCTTGTAACCTTGATGATTACTATAACTTCCTCCTAGTATAGTGATGAAGTTACACGTAATCAAAACTTGTGTTTTACTCAAACAAATCTCAATCAATTGAATTGAATGAATCGTGTGGGATAAAATGGGTTTTGAAAAGTTGTTTGAAAACGGTACCAAGTACCGATGGTGTTGAAAAACAAATGAAAGAAGGATGTTTTGGGTAAAAACTTGTCAGGTGGGATCGTCGCTTTTGTGGCCCGGTTTCATCTGACGCATAAGGACCGATTCTTTAGAGAACTACATCATGCACCACAATCGTGCAACCTTACGGGTATAATGGCTCTGCCCCTGATTAAGTACTTAGTAGACTTAGGATGGCTTGCAATTGCCGGGGACGTGAAATCGCTAGGGTGGCTCTTGTTTGAGAAAATTTGCCCATGTGACGGCCCGATAGGGCGTTTGTGAAGTGTAACAGAAGGAGTGTGAGTCGAGCACCTGCGGGATTTCAGGGGAAAGGAGTCGCGGACTGCCTGTTCCTTGGTCGTGGACCTGTTTAGCGTGTCAATAGGTTATCCTAGGTCGGCTTTGGAAAGACCTTATAGTGAACCTCCTTGCTTAGCTAACAAAGAGTAAGATCGCGATGTAAGGGTAAAAAGTACACCTTCAGCTGAAGTTAAATCTGTTTGAATAGCCGTGCCCACGGTTATGGGCGCGTGCATTGGTGACTTTCCCCGTAGTGTTTGGTTTTGCAAAGAATAATGAGTTGTGGGATGGGAAGCGTTATCAGAGTACGCATTCGTGGTGTACGGCCAGCCTTAGTGGTCGGCAACTAGCCTGTGTGGTTCGGGAAGTCGAAAGGCTTCATAGTGAGAGGGTGAGGATCAACCCTAGGAAGAGAGATAAATTGTTTTGATAAAAGAGCATGTTACCTATTGAGCCGGGAGGAGATACCGGAAGGGTAGTCTCGCTCTGCGGGCAAAACAGTGTGATGGCATGTGACAAGATAAATAATGATGATGATGGATGTTGAAAAGTTTATTATGGAAAAAGGATTGGTGTAAAAGAAAATTTGAAGGATTGTTGTGGAAAGTTTGGAAGAGGATAAATCAGGGGTTCGCCCCAAGTTTTTGAATATCAAGTATTATTACTTGGGTTAAGGTGGAGGTTGGGACCTCTACCATTGGATGTGGTACACTTAGTACTTTAAACATACATATCTTTATAAGCCTCAGCCGCTCTTGTTCAATTCTCATCTATAAGCCTTTTCAAGACTTGCTGAGTACGTATGTACTCACCCTTGCTTTCTTCACCTCAGTGACTCAAGAACAACTGGATAGAGATGAGGACCTCGATGATCGGAAGACGAAGGGTTTTGAGCCTAGTTCCCAAGTAGATCTAGAGGATGTTGATTGTGCAAGGTGTATGATTGCTTCCGCTGTTCTTTGTAATGATTGCTTGCCGTGAGGTATGTTTTATACGGCTTTTGTAAAGATTATTCTGTAATTATCTAAGCAGGTTTGTGATGGTCTACCACTGAATTGGACGAATATCAGGTATGATATTTGTTTCGATTCAGTTTCATAGTCCCTTGTCTCGGTACGGTGAAGTCCGTACGGGGCGGGGTGTTACATTGGTGCTTTGAGGCTGGCTGAGAAAACGAACAGGTCCGACTCCGGGACAAAGGTCTGGTGTATACCAGGCTCACGGCCCATCTGTCTCGTATAACAAGCTCGAAGGCCCAACTCACATTGATACTCTTTTCCTCCTTTCATTACGGCGTCAGAAATTCACAAGACAAGTTCAGAACTGCTTTGGCAGTAATAATTTATTAGAACAGATATATATATTATCATGCAAAATTTTTCAAGAAGAATCAAATGTATCTCGTTTTTTATGCTTCAACTATACTCGTGGCTACGTAGGAGGTTACTCCTTACAGCTACATCTATCTGTCAGAATTTTTCAGAGATCCTGTGCTCGTTTCTATCGGCAACAACATGGCGTTGGTATCTGATCTGACTTTTGAGCGGGATCACACCAGCGCACAAACCTATTTCTCGTCCTTGGTCTTCCTCCTTTCTCAGCGAGCCGAGGAAGAAGAAGAGGGAGACATGTGAGCCCCTTCACAGGCATGTGGTCTTCAGCTCGCGAAAAGGCCTTTTTCTCATTTCCTCTTTTTAGGTTTGTTAGCTATCACCTGCTCCTCCTTCCATGCACGCTTTACATGATATTTGGTTAATCTAATAATCTTTCGTGTATGCATCGCGTTATCATTATTAGCCGATTTCATCTACTGCGAACCATCGCTTTTCTTCTTCTTCTTCTTCAGAATAATGTTCATAGCTAGGTGATTAGTTTTATCACCTTGTGTTCTGTTTTCTACTACTACTTCATGATTTATCGCTTTGTTTTCCTTTGGATGGTAGCTTCAGTTGGGGCAATGCTGCAACATTAAGCAGGAGCAAGAAGTCCAATTTATGATTTCTCTTTTATAATTTAGCTCCTTTCTCTCCCCCCTAAATATGCCTTTGCCTCTCTAACACTCATGTGGGTTCTATGCATGCCAAGAATGGAAGTGATTACAGTTTGAAAATGCACAAAATTATATGTTCTGGAGATGAAAAATGTGAAGCTAATAACAATTCATGGCCCTCGTTGATGCTCAGAATTAAGTAATGGAGCTGCACTTTATTAGTTGGCTCCCAACTCACAGGTACCAAGTACTTACTTTGGAAGCAAGCATTTGTGATTACTGATTTCAATAGCCCTCTCTCTAGATCGGATTGATGCTTGCTCAAGGCAAGGAGACAAGATGATTTGTGGACTACCTGAGAAAGGAGTTAATTAATTCCTTCGTAATCATCAGTTACTAATTTTTACCAGTAGCAGTAGAAAGTAAAAAATTAAGGCATTGTCTCTGAACACCATTTGGTCAGAAATTCAGAGACCAGAAGAGTGCAGTGCTTAAATTAGTCAGTCTATTGACGCTGACACGCAACTTTTCGAAGGTTAGTTAACTCTGCAGTTTCCTAAGTGGATCTTAGTAGCTAGCATCTAAGAGGAATTTTACTGCCTACATAATCAATCCATTGGAATGTGCAATGGGGATCAGTATCTTACTCCTACAGTCCTACTGTCCTAGAGTTCACCATGAGAATTGAGAACTGTGACCTAAGGATTGTGGCATTGTGGGGGCATGAGTAAAAAGATCTGTAAGAGTATTTAGAAGTAATCTCAGCAGCTTTGGGGGCAGCATTCCACTTGCCTCCGCAGACATTGTTATTGACATGTTGCTGGGTTGATTCTCCCTCTTTTTCTGCCACTTGTGATAAGCCGATTCTACTGAATTTATCCTGAATACGATGTAACAAACACTTTCAGGTTAACTTGGTGCCATAGTATCAGTGTATTGTCATTGACAGTAAACCATCCTGGCTACATGCAGAGGTGCTGGCCCCTTTTCTCTCTGAAGAAACAAGCCACCATTTCTTCTGCAGTTATCTGTACACAACGAAGCGTACAGAGGAGAACAAAAGGACTTGTCTCATATTATAGAGGAGCATATACGGAGTTATGGACAGGCAATAAGAACAGGCGACTGCATGTCGTGTTCGTACAAATATCTTGTATTGTGTGGGCGGAGATGATCCAGAGCGGTCCGGCAACAGGGACCTCGCATCCTCTACAGTCACACACTTGACATGAGAGGCATCTTTCTTCTTCCCCGTCACAACAAACAGAAGAATACTTGCTAAGCGAGTACGAGTTTCAGTCCATTTTCCTTTATACACATGCCTAACAGCGTAATCAAGCTTGCACTATCTTCTAATCCTAATCATCGAGCGCGAACACGCATACACCACATGCGATTGTGTGAAGGCGATGTACTAGAAATGGATAGATTATTGTGCATAGCCAGTTAACTGACACGCACCAGCACCATGATGCCATGCCCATTTCTTTTAGCTTTCTCTTTGGCTATAGCCTCTTCGAATCATGTCCTACATGATGCCTGCACTAAGACTAGACTTTGGAGGATCATGTCAATCATGTGGGAGAGCTAACTGCTACAGTGTGAGTGTGCATGGGAGTGGGGAGCCACTCTGTTGATGTGTCCAAACATGATTCCAAGATTATTTTTTGTACCAATCTTGCAGTCTTTCCTTCTTATCGAACTGTTGAAGACTGCCGATATCAATCATATCATCCATCTCCTTGTTTATTTCCATAGGAGTGCCAAGTGTGGCAGCCTTTCTTGCAGCGCTCCTTTTTGTTACTCCAAGCTTTCCCTTTAGTTTTCTCCTCACTCCCACATTGCCACCACCAAATCAGATGAGATCTCAGTTTTGATTCAGTCGCTTGCTTTAAGTAGAGGCAACCAAGCTGAGATCTTCTCATCTTCCTGTGTGGTCTCCCGTTCTTGGCAGTTGGCATTTGGCAATCAGTCACCACTGAGCTCTCATAATTCCATCAGCGGAGGCAAAGCATGACGGTTGCTAGGAGTGCATAGTGCCGGTGAAAGTCTGAAATCTGAAGGTGCAGTCTCTTTTGCCTGCAATGTGCATGTTTGGTGTTTCTGAATGAGCGGTTTTGGACTGTTTTTCCTCTGTTCCTCCTGTTGTTTCCCCTCTTGCAGTCTTGCATTGCTTTTTCAGCTTTCGTTGTGAAGACGCTGAATAAAGCTGGTGTGCCAGTGTGCAAGTGTACACAGCTGTACTACCCTAGTACCCTGTTCTCTCATGTGATTCTTGATTCTTAATGACCCATCCATCTGTCATGCATGAAGTAGCTAGTTACAGTTCAAAAAGAAGTCAACGTTCAATTGTAACACCTGAATTTGTCACCCTTTCTTGACGAAGAACTCAAGCATGTATCATACATGCATGGCGTGCAGGGAGACTGCCTGGTTGCAAACGGCAAAGAAGCGGAGCAGCAATGAGCGGGTTTGGGCAGAGGTCGAGGCCGTGGCCAGGGGACCCATCGCTGGCGCCGGCGCAGCCGCAGCCGGTCGCCGCGGACGCGAGCGGCGAGGCGACGTCGACGCTCAAGGACTTCGGCGCGTCGATGGACGCCATCTCCTTCGGGTTCGCGGCCACGGCCATCCTCGTCTCCATGTTCCTCCTCATGGCCATATTCGAGAACCTCATCAAGCCCCGCGTCTTCCCGCCCGATGGCTCCCTCGCCAGCGCCGCACTCCACACCGCGCGCCGCCGGCACGGCCTCTCCCCCGGCAAGCTCCAGAACCCGCCCATGGTACGCAGTTCACCGCGTTCTTGCACCATCCATTTGCGTAATTGCGTAGCACGTGTTCGTACACGGGATCGACGATGATCTTGATGCGTTTACTAACTCCGGTGCATTTCAGGTAGACTCGATGCTGCAGGCGGCGGACCTGTCGGTGCTGATGCCGGGGCAGCGGTACCCGACGTACCTGGCGCAGCCAGCGCCGCTGCCGCCGCCGTGCGCCAGGGAAGGGGTGCAATGGCCGCCCCACAACCACCACCGCCGCCACTCCTACATGCCGCCATAACCTTCGATTCAACCAATCTCTGCAATGCAATGGAACATGTTAATTGGCTAGACACGCGCTGTCAATCGATCGATCGATCATGTTGTTGATTGATTCGTTATATAGCGGCCGGAGAAGCTGTAAACAAAAAAAACGCAGGAGAGACGAGAGCTGGATAATGCATCATCATCATGTCCTGTCGTGGTTGGTTTCTTGCCCGTTAGTTCTTCCCCTGTTCGTGGGCAGTGCATGCCTGCATGGCGTTCGCAGGTGTCAAGATCGCGTAGTTTTTGGACAGTGTAGGCAACTGTTTCAGATTCATCGCTAGCGAAATCGTGCAGTACGGGTGAGCCTTCAGGGGACGGCCCAACTGCTACCATCGAGCCTGCGGTTCTCTGCACGAGGTGTGAGCTGCTCAACTGCGTGCAGAGGTGCAGCCATGAACAGACTCATTAACTCACACGAGGAAAAACTCTGCACGCCATGTCACAGCCTCACAGGTCGCCGGATTTGAGAGAGATGGATGTAACGGTCCAAGGTTGGCGACTTGGGGCCGGCAGGGAGGAGGAAGAACGCTTTTGGTGTGCCCTGGCCGTCGGACATGGCTGGAAATCAGATGAGAATTTTGCGCCCGATGTCACCTCCAAGGTCAACACAGAGCTGTAGGCGATCAAGGCGAGTAGGCGACTTCCTGATCGCGCGGCATGCGTCCCCGCGTCGCGCGCGTTCACACCGTGTGGCGCCCGGTTTCACACTCGCTAGCAATTCTTCACATGGTTTTTTCGATTGTTCTCTCGTTTAATCAATCTATATGAACCTCAGATTAATTTTTTTAAGCTTGTGTGGAAGTTTAAAAATTTAGATAGCTTACTGTATGAAATTTAAGAAACTTTCCTCAAAAACATTCCACACATTAGTTTTCTGTTTTAAAACTAAGCGCAAAATATTCCAAAACTTTTCTTTTTATTAGGACTTGTTTGGAATGCCTCAAAACTAAACTCGTCCGTGTGGAATGAATCAAGATTAAGGCCCGCCAAACAAAGGAGATATCTGCCTAAATATTACAAGTTTGTATTCTAGTTTGAATTTCAGATCTATTCAACATAACTTTCAATCAAATTGCTAAAAGAGAAAGGAAAAAAAGTCATGCGGCGTTCACATGGAATGAGCAGCGATCTCATGCGCATTAGCCTTTCCATGCTACAATAGGCTTGATCCTCACAATGTGGGCTCCAAAATATTTTAGCGGTTTAGTCAGTTATCCTAGTCTAATTAATCGAGTTAAACACGAATATTCACCAGAAAATAGCTGAATTTGAAGAAATTTCAAGTTGGAAAACTACGGCACTTTTTCAAAAAGGGGCAGAAAATCCAAAATTTAACCACGTAACATAAGCAAGGATTTAAAACATGCCATTAGCCAGGAAAGCATGAATAGCACACCAGTTGGCAAACGGCAACACATCACGGCCTGGCTCCAGATGATTTCGGATTCGGTTTCAATGTAGCCTTACTGTGGACATGTTTGATATATGCTTATTATTTGTCAACGTATATCAATATTTAGATACATATTTCAAACTGAATTTTTTATTGGTTTTGTCATGTTTTTTCATGTATTAAAAGTTTTTTTTATTTTGATTGATATTTAGTTTTATTTTTTGTGTCTATTTATTATTTTATCTATATTTATTTTTTATATTATTTACTTTTGTATTTGTTTTGGAGATATTTATGTTTGGTAATGTCTAATGTCTCTCGAAAAGATAGAGATCGCACTCATTTCTGCTGTTTCATCTCCGTTTTTCATCCATCCCAAGGGCGAAAGGCAGGGACGCGCCCCCTAAACTTTGCGCTTTTTTCCTTCTTTTTTTTTTTTCTAGCCGTTTCCCCCTCCTCTGTGTGTGCTCTGACCTCTCCTCTCCCGGTCGCTCGCGGGCTCGCGGCTCGCGCCGAAACTTGGACGGACACGTGGCTGGAGCTCGCGGCAGGATAATGCTGTTTTAAATCTACCGGAGTCGGCGTCGGGTACCGGTAATCCGTGATCCTATAGTACTGGTAATTGCTTAAAATATAGGCCAGAGGGAGTACGTATTTTTTAAAAAAACGCTAATTACGTGCTAAATGAGTGCTAAAAAACTGAACAAGTGAAGCATCTGTCACGGGCTCATGGCTCAACTCCCTTTGAATACTTAAAGCCCCTCAAAATTTCTGCTAAAAGCGAGCACCAAGGTTAACAGCCTATTTACAATTACCACCCGTGATTTCCATTTTCCCACACAATTTCACATTCACGCATCCTACGCGTGGCTCGCTTCTCGTCTGAAACAAACAAATCGAACCATCATTCATGTCAACAAACTGCTGGCCAAGAATTCAGAAACCTTCGGATAAAGCTTCGTAGACTTAAGTTTCTTTGGCAGAAGCTGATGTGTGTTTTTGGCTGAGATTTTTCAACCAATATTTCATATCAAAACATAAATATAAACCAAATAGCTCAACCCAATAGCATAGATTTGCCAAAATTACTAGATTTTCAAATTAAAAAAATAAAAGTTGCATAGATCTAGATTTCACAGATTCTCAAGCCATTCCAACTGAACATAACCATATAACCATAAAGCTAACTAGTAATTATCCATCATGCAAATACATAAATAATATTGTTTTTTTTTCAGTTCACAACAGATTTCCTGCGGCTCACTTTTAGAATCTACATCTCAAAGCTCAACCAGTCGGAACCTGAATCTTGAACCAGGACTAATGCTGCGATTAAAAGCGATGGGAGTGGTCATGTAGCGACGCTCCAGACGGCGCCCTGGCCTTCGCCGCAGGCCTTGTGGATGTGCTTCATCCGATCCACTGACTTGCAAACCCCGCTGCACGACCAGTCGAACGACGCCACGCACACGTTCCCTGCTCGCTTCTTCCACTCGCAATCTGCCAGTGAAAAACGGTCACAATAATTTTTCTAAGAACTGAAACGATCGTGAAAGGAAAACGGGATCGTTGATGTGGTTGTCGAGACCTGGAGGCGTCGCGCAGCACATGCTGCGGTCGTCGACGTGCTCGACCTCGAGACCGATGAGCCACGCGCCGAGGGAGACGTCCTCGTTCGCGAACCTGTGCAGGATCGGCCTGGGGAAAAAAAAGCAGAGCACGCAGAGTTGCAGAGCCATCCATGCATGCACGTACAAATTCAGAGCGCCGTGTCACGGTTTCGCATGGCTCGGTTAATTCAGAAGCACAGGAGCTCACTGGTTGATGGAGATGTAGGCCGCGAGATCCTTGGAGATGGCATAGATCTGGCCGGTGGCGTGGCGGAAGTACTTGTTCCCCTCGTCCCCGAATTTCCAGTACTCCGGCTCGTGGTACTTCACTCCTCTGCAAAGCCAAAAGAAACCACCAAATCAGTTCATCAGTGTAGCAGGAAAAGTTCAGATAGAAATAGAATTCACAGGATCTTGATCTCTCACTTCTGAGACAGGACAGGGCCGGACTTCATGCAGCCGACGTACACCCTCGGCCTGGTCCGGTACTTGGCCAGCCTACTCGTCAGCATCCCTGGAATGCATATATGTTCATTCAGAGTCAATCAGAGATCGACATGATCGACCATGGCGTGTTCGAATTTTGGAGTAGTGGCGCGCGGCTGCTTGCATGGTGTATACCGAGGTTGAGGTGGACGTCGTCGTCGACCTTGACGTAGAAGTCGGCGTCCCAGGTGGCGACGGCGGTGGTGAAGTAGATCCTGGTCTTGGAGGACAGCTCGTGGTAGCCCTCCACGTGGTCCAGCCGGAGGAAGTCCTTGTTCTCCGCCTCCTCTGCGTCCACCGTGCGGTCCAGCGCCCCGCCGCCGGCCGCCGCCCCGCTCCGGCCGATCACGAACCGGATCACTATCCCCTTCTCCTTCTCCAGCCTCCTAAGCTTCTCCCCTGCAACGCACACACAAAACATTTAGATAGTACCTCGATACAATATGTGCTGTTCAGTTTTGGGCGCCTTCTTTGAAACGCAGAGATCGATGTTCTCTCTGATTTTGTGGGAAGAACCGGCCGGATTTGTTCGTGTAAAATCATGCAAAAACCTTGCAAAATTCATGTGCTGCATGCATGCGTAAGGATTTTGATGCGTGTGTGGGTGCCTGGGTGGAAGGGGTACGTACCTCTGGGGACCCAGGTCTCGCGGAGGGAGTCGCGGCGCTTCTTGCTGCTGAAGGCCGTGTTGATGCCGATCACGACGAAGGCCTTCTGCGGGCCCACGGATGAGACGGCGGCGCCGCCGCTCCTCGCGCGCTCCACGGCGAGCTCCATCTCAAGAGAAGACACCGCCTTGTCCAGGGACCTGTAGAAGCTCACACTTCACCATTGCACAATGTGCGTAGTACGTACGAGACGACTGCATGCGTGCGTTCATTTCAAGGCATGGTGCTTACTGAATTGCGTGGTGCGTCCTCGACACCTCGTTCATGATATCCCTCGGATTATTGCTCTCGCTTAGCATCTGAGAGGATTTTCAGAGTCGAATTAGATGCCAAAAAAGGTGTGTGTTAGTGCCAACGTGCAAGCAAGTTCAGGCGAAGTCGGTGAACATGCATGCATCCATCGGTGTACGTACAGGTTTCTGAAACTACAGATCGATCCGTTTGGAGTCTCTACTTACAGCGCGTTTGTTTTTCACGCAGCCTGCAGAAGAGGTCATGTCCTTGCTCGCCGCCGGCAGTAGCGGCACACGGCCACTGAGCAGCAAGCCCACCACGAAGCTCGCCACGCACAGCGCGGCCACGGCCTTCCCCGACAGCGGCGCCTTCGCCCGCGGCGACTGCCGCTCCGACGTCGACAACGCCTACAACAATATCAATGTATCCGCTCCGTTAATATTTCACCCAACAAAAAACTAAGCACACCAACTTAATTACTCAATTGACATATGTTAACCACAAACCATCATTTTGCAGCAGCTCGCTATGAGAGTATCGCCAAGCTGCTAGCTAGATAGCTAGCACTTGAGCACTTCGATCTCTTCTGTCCGAGAACGAGAAGAAAGATGGAATACTACTATGTGATGTGTACGGCTCGGGCAGCCGGAAGCCTATGTGATTTATGTGCCGGAGCGCGAGCAAAACGCGCTGGTTATCTGCCTGCAGCCACGCGCGGCCGCTTGCACCGCGCGAGGGTTCGGTTTGGGCGGCCGTTTTGTGTGAGGCGCATCATGCCGGGCGCGTGAGACTCGCCGCTGTAAGGCCTGGGGCCTGAGAGAGTTCATGACAACGAATTTACGTGTTCCGGTTTTACGCTCGGATTCGCCGGCGTATCGACCAATCATGCATCGATGCACAGCCCAGAAGATGCCAGGGTAACGGGGTAAAGCTACTTTCGGCTGGGGTTCTACCGCGAAACCAAAATGGATCCGCGTGACAGGGTCAGCAACAACTAATTCCCACTCGACTTCAGTTAGTATCATCACGCCCTGTTCTTCGGCTGGTTGGCATTTGAATGAATCGTTTAGCCTGAAACTGCAAGTTCAGTTGCACCAAAGTAGAGGAGGTTATGGAAAGGGAAATTTGAAGGAGATGTTCTCCACATGCTGCGAGAAGCTGAGAATGCATCAGAGAAACATAAGATCGGAGCGTTTGCATAGGAATATATTTCCCCATTGTCAGGTTGGCTGTGGAGGCCGGGATGGAGTTCATCTTTCTTATGAAAAAATCTACCTGAAAAAGGTATAATTACAACATCAGAGGCAGTAAAACCAAGTGGTTCAGTTCAACTGAAAACAGCTCTGTACTTTGCTGGTGCAAGAGAGCTAACCACCACTATGTGGACTGCCTATACCAAAATTTACTCCAATAAATATGATGCCTAGAAAATGTGTCCTGCAGTCTCATACTTGGAATTTAGAAACGTGTTGGTTACTGAGTACCGAAAGATATACCTTAAACGAAATGAAGTTGTTAAGTACATGCTAACATGCATGTCTATATACTTATTGAGATTTGTCTGTCGCATCCCAACTGTAACGTCCCACCCATACGGGCTTCACTGTATCGAGACAAGTTACTGTTATGAACGAACTGAATTGAAATAAACATCAATTCTGACATTTCTCTAATTCAGTGATCAACCTTTCCGAACCTATTTATTATAATACTTAATTGTTTTACAAAACGCTGTTAAAAAGACTTACCTCGAGAAAGTATTACAAAAGTACTCTGAAAGCTTTAGAGGTTTTTTTTTTTAAAATAAAAGGAGCGGGAGGCAAAATGTAGAGTTTTGATATCTGGACTATATATGTCTCTATTTGTATACTGCATTTCCGATCCTCGATTCCAAAACCCAACCAAACCCCTCTCGCTCTCCCCGCCCACTCAGTATCCCCGGCCATGGCGCCCGGTGCCCTAGCCCGCCTCCTCATCGGCGGCCGCACGCCCACCCCTCTTCTCGCGCGCCCCTTTGCCGCGAAGGCCCGCATCTCGTGACGGTCGCAGGAGCTAGACTTCCCGTCGGAGGACGAAGACAACTTCGGCGGCGGCGAGGTGACCGCCCCCGCCGAAGGCATCAGCAAGCCGCTCGCCGAGGTCCTTAGGGAGCTTGGGAAGAGGGTTCCCGAGTCCCTCGTGAAGACGCGTGTCGACGATGGCTTCGCCATCAAGTACATCCCATGGTGAGCCCGCTCGATTACTCGTGATCGCTCATCGAACCCTACCTTTTGGTGTACACCACGCTGCAATCGCTCAGCGAACCGTACCTTTTGGCTTAGTTCGGGAGATTTCTGGTTATTTTTAATGTGTTTGCCGTATTTGCTAATTTGCTAATTTGTGATGTGGCTTATATTACTGCGCTGAGGGTATTTATATATATTTTTTAACTGAAATATATTTCTAGAATCGTAATCCGTATTCAGCACTTAGTAGCTGGATGATGCCTTTGACCTGGCAAAAATGGTTTAGATAAATATACTATACTGTTCTGTGAAGCAAAATTATATGTAACAAGAGCAGTTCGAAATGTTGGTTCATGTGTGTAGTGATTTGTGTTTGGTTGTGAAAGGGACGTGAGCACCTTAGCACTGGATCCCATAAGAATTTCGAAGTTGAGCGTGCTTAGGTGCACTGGATCCCATAAGAATTTCGAAGTTGAGCGTGGGAAGTCTTCGAATTGCATCCCCGCCATATGGCTTTCAATCAAAGCCGGGACTGTGTGGCCTTCTTCTAAAAAAAGTGATTTGTGTTTGGTTGATGGAGAAAAAGAAACTTGTCTGCCTGACACATGTCTTGTTTGGAAGAAAACATCACATTTGGTCTGGAAAAGAACTTATGATAAAATGGTTTGTACTCAAATTGATTCCTGGGATCTTTATCCTGCTGGTGGTTATCTCTATCACTTAAAGAGGTAAGCAGCGGGAACCTAAAGGAAACTGGCATATTGGCATGAATGGAATAACCTTACAGTTTAGAGAGTAAATCACCACATTAATGTAATTTGGGCATTTGACATAAATTCCCCACAGGAAATAAAATAACAATTCTGCGAACCGAGCTATAGATTGGTGGTTGGAGCGCCCGCTGTGGCCTCACGCCCTCGCTCACCAGGCTCGAACCCGGACGTTGCACCTTTCTTTTTTACAAAAATGTGGTGGGGTGTCTCCCCCTCCATCGAAAAATAATAATAAAATAACCATGCCATCAATTTTTATGGCACATATATGTTTGATAAGATGCTGGATTCTAGTTCTACATATTATGTGTGTGATACCTGATAAACTTTGTTTGTTGGAAGTGTAGAAACCATAGAAAAGAGGCTGACAATAGTGGTTTATAGGAAGAATGCCACTTGGTGATGGCAACTGCTGTGGAGAGGAGCTATACTAGGTAGAGAGGCTTGAAGATGTTGTCGTGTTGACTCTTGAGGCTAATTCATCTTTGTGCTTGATCTCAATGGTTGCACATGGTTCTCTTTTATAGATGCTTAGGAACTAACACCTTCTCTAATAAGAAGGGATATATCATACATTCTTCCTACCAGATCCAACTAGCTATCTTACAACTAAAAAATCTAATAGATCGTCTGCCTAGAAGTGTAATGCCATTAGCTACATTAACCATACTATCATTTGATCTGGATGCATGATGCTCATGCAGTTGTCCCTTGCATATATTTGTGATCTCACTTCTGATGATTTTTGCAGGCACATTGTTAACAAAATCATGAATGCACATGCTCCAGGTGAGTCTCTGGTCACTACTCGCTACTATGCCAGCTGTTTACTTATCCTCTTGTAGAGGGATTAGGTTCAAAGCAGGCCAGACATTGAGTAATCATATTCGCTACTTTACTTTTCTTAACCCATTGCAGAATGGTCTGGCGAGGTTCGCAGCATTGTTTATTCATCTGATGGGAAATCTGTATCTGTTGTTTATCGTGTGACACTCCATGGAACTGATGCAGAGGTACATATTTCCCCTGGAAATGGCATTGTGTGTGTGTGACAGGCCCTCTGCAACTGAATTACTAAAGGTCATCCTCAAACTAGAACATCTGGCTGAATCCTAAGCCTTGTAGCCTGTGTTTATGTATTAGCAATCTATGGATAAGTTGCAAACTAAGTTCTGTTCTAGTTTTCAACTTGTGTTATCTTTTTCATTACCATGGAAGAGAAGTGAAACAGAACACAGTAACCAGCTTAAAGACAGTCTATCAGTCATTGTTGGTGTGTAACTTTTTGATCCTGAATTATGATCTATGATTCATCAAAATTTTACTAAGCACATTGGGTGTTATATAACATTGTGGTTATTATTTAAATCCATGTACCCATCTACTGCATTTGTTTACTATTCCTCCATTCACAATCTTCCAGTACATAGTGACAAGGCAGGGATTATTGAACTTTGCTTGTACGCTGGTGTAACATTACACAGTTTTGTTTAGTTAACATATAGCTAGAACTGATATAAAAATTATCTGGGACATGTTTCTTTCAGATCTACAGAGAGGCCACGGGAACCGCTTCTGTTGATGATACAAGCTATGGAGATCCTGTGCAGAAGGCTGAAGCAATGGCTTTTCGCCGAGCGTGTGCCCGTCTTGGCCTTGGACTTCATCTCTACCATGAAGATATGTCATAGATGCTTAATGTTAAATGTTAATTGTCTGTGGTATGAAACTTTTGCATGTCTTATGGTGCACAGACCCTTGTCCTTTAATGGGCCACCTTTTGCGCTGGATACAGTTTTCTTGTGCATGTTATGAATGTGCCAGCATATGAAGCTAAGTATTTTAGGTCGTCACGTAGGTGACTAAATGTAAGCTACTAATGCAGCCACAATTCTGAATGGTTAGCTTATTATGAACCAGCATGCTGTTCCAAGGTTTATGGCCCTGTTTCGTACCAAGAAATACCTGGTTCCTGCTGGAATTAGATTATTTCGCCTGAAATACCTGCGTTCCAAAAGGCGCCTATGACATTTATTCCACTGATTTTTATGGGTGCTTGATTTATATGCTTTCTGATCTATAGCATTCTTTAATTAGATATTCATTTGCATGCTAGCTGAGAGGAAACAACTTTGCATGTTTGTCATTGCTCCAGTACTAATGGTTTTGCAGGATGACCAGGCATTTTTTTGTAGAATCGTGTTTACTAAATGACTTTTAATCTAATAAAATTTTGATGATGCAACAATCCTTCTGTATTGTTACCATCTTTGATTCTCCCATTAGGTCAAATGTTTTATTAAATATATTTATCTGAGCTTGTATTAAGGGTTGCTGAATCATTTGACTTCCAAAATTTTCCCATCATAATATTATGACTGATGTAACTATACTAGGCCATAACTTCTGACAAGAGAATAGTGTAAACTAATCTTTACCAGTTTGCTGTAATGCTATTACAAAAAACTGGTTATTGTCCTCTTCATATATAATTGGACAGGTAAACTGTTCAGCTTATATCAGTGGTAGTCAAACATGCGTGCTATCATCTGAGCAATTGGCCATTTGGCCGCAGCTTACGGTATGACTCTTAACTCTCAAGAGAGCCTTGTTAAGTATATGTATAAAATAGTAAGCAAATGAAGTGGTTTATTTAATAGTAAGAACTGCATTACTGAATGATTACTCCCTTATTGGAGTTTATTCAGCTAAAATATTACTGGATGGGGTTTAAATGAACTGGCATAATTGATAATGCTTTTAACACATTCATTCACAGATGCAGTTGCTGTTATTTCAATTCTGAAACGAAATTATATGAAAGATCAACAAGCAGAAAATTACATCACAATGTGTAGATTTACATAACATTATATAATAAATGGACGCGGCATGAATGTGGGATGAAATAGTAAATAGTTCTACTTGTCCTAAAAGTACCACAGTACTACTTTATTATTACAATCAACATATCTGATAATAGTACATTAAAAAGCATTAAGGTTCCCCTCTGCAGAGATAGAGATAGATAGATAGATAGATAGATAGAGAGAGAGAGAGAGGAGGGGGTGTAGAAAGAGGGAGGGGTTCTGGACCTAACCATGGTAGGCTGGTAGCGACACTGAGGAAGCAATGAATATCTAGATGAGTGACTGACCCAAGACAATAAAATATATCTCCGGGTCCATTGGGGTTAATGAAATACACAGCAGTGTTTGGCATTTCCAAAGCCTTCTTTGGAGTACCAGCACTATGTTAGAAATGACAGGAGGTAGCACTAAGTGCCAAAAACAAACATTAGCACTCCTCTGAACCTGTTTCTGATGAGGGGCACAGGCTCTCCTTAGAGCCTTAGCCACCTAGATGCAAGCTACCAACTGGAAGATAAAAATGAATGTTAGTCGGTGCATCTAATAGCTGCTTACTAATGGCTAAAAGTTGGTTACACAAAAAGTTAACAGATGATGATAGATGATAAGTTGGTGGGGGTGAATTTGCATGGAAGAGATATTATAGACTGGTTACATGTCAAATTGATTTCCTCTAGGTAACACCAAGACTAGAAGACTAGGGTCTGCTAAATGGTTCCTGCTTCATCCAGAAGCACTTGGCCTAAGCTAAATACATTATAGATTCCACTGATGAAATTTTGGTGTGGCATTCTAGCTTGATCATTTATTTAGATGTCACTTTTGTCCAATTGGCCTGTATCAGCATGAACCCTCCCTGGGTTAATGCTTGATTGTTCGGGTTTCTTTTGCCGACAGCCTTCTTTGCTAGGGCTGAAATTAATTGAAGTCCTTCCTTGGACTGTAGTTAAATTGGTTGGTTTGTGCATCTCTGTTAGTTCAACCCCATCCATGGGTCATCAAGCTTTAGCCCATCCTGGGGCTGAAGCTAATCTCCAATCACCACATGACCATGTGGGGTATGGAGTTGGGCACTTGAGCTGATGAGCATGAGGTCAACAATAGTGCCTTTTGGTGTTAGAGATGGATGCATGGACTCAACATGTGGGAAATAAAAATGAGAGTGACGACGAGAAAGGAGACCATGGTTAGGCCAAGGGTTGCTCTGGAGCAGCAGACACAGCAAAGTGCGAGGGGATGAGCCGGTAAGGATGAGCAGCCTGAGTTGGAGTTGGCAAAGTAGGAGCTGTGAGAGCCATAGTCATGCCTGTTTAATGGGGACACACACTGTGAATGTATTAGTGCTAAAACTGAGCAAGAAAGAAATGATTTAATTATATTCTGACTTCTGAGAAAATGAAAGTTTTCATAGCAAATCAATGCAAAAAAAGTAAGCATACTTCATTCCATGTTCAGTACACGTCCACTAGTTAGGATGCTTATGCACCCGACTGATAAATGCTTGAAGATAGCTATTTTTTTCTTAGAAATGTGCTGGAGCAGACTAAGTAATTTTATATTGAAATACAACCTAATAGTAGCCTCTGGATTGCATTTAGAAAGCTCTACTAAATGCTACACTTGCCTACGATAGTGAAAGCACAAGAGATTTTGAATTATGAAGGTCAACATTTGAGAGAATCAGAGAACTGTCAGCACATATATACAAGAGAGCTAGTAATACCTGCTTGGGCTTGAGGACTCGTTGCAAGTGACAATGATCCTCCATACTGCTGTGCAAAGCCTGTTACAGCAGCAGCTGTAGAAGCCACTGCGGAGAAGTGAAACATCTGGGGGTATTGCAAGTTGTAGCCCTGTCCACTTGCATAGTTGGTTGTAGTGCTTCCTGACTGCCCAAACTGGAAGTATGGATAGAAGGGGTTGCTTCCAGTCAACATGCCAGCTGCTGCTCCATAAAATGGATATTGGGCTCCTCCGTATATGTTGTAGTAGTTCTGATCAACAGTTCAAGGAGAGATAAGTCTTTTTGCCATGATGTTTGTTCTTTCTGAATTCTGATAGAATGTCATGATGTTTGATAGGAATTCTGTTATGATACCAGTTTATAAACTTGTCTACATGCAGCTTGAATCTGTTGGGTTTACAAAATGCATTTCAGCATTAGTTACTTTATGTAATTAATTGAACTAAGTGCTTGTGTATTCTATAATATTCTCATTTCCTTTTTAAAATAATTATATGTCCTAAAATGATATGAATTTGAGTCAGTGTTCTGATACATATTAAGGCAGCTAAGGCCTAAATTCATAACCTCATTATATAACAGTTGCTGGAGAAAAAACAATCTGTTTTTGTCATTTTTTTTCTTATTTTTCATTGTGCCAATTAAGGTACATGACCAATATTATTCTGATAACTGCATAGTTGTACACACATTACCTTAATAATGCTTTGGATGACGAAAATGTTAAGATTTAATCTAATTCTCAGTAACACGGTCATAGATACTTTTAAAAGTGTTCTGGTGCATTCTGTGACAATACTGAATACCTACTATATCCACATAAGTGACTTATTTTATCTCTCTCTTTAGCAATAGCACTTAAGGGATGGTGCCAAAATGCATGGAGAGAGGGGGATTCTTTATCAAGTCATGCAAAGTTGCAGACAGTACAAGTTATTTTATACTTCGTATTTGACTTCAAGAAAATCACTCATATGTATAACAAACTACATAGACACTGTTTGCTTGTTGTTGTCATATGCAGTGGACCAATCTGGGACAAAGCTAAGTTGATGCTCTACAAAAACTCTGCACTACATTTTGGTCCTTATGGAGCCAAACAGAGGTATTGCTTTGGATAAGATTGCAGGCCCAAGCATATGCTGTCATAAGTTTATCTGGCTAATAAGGGGCCCTAGCTGATGGAAAGATGGACCCAGTGTTTAACAGGTCTGGTCTGGACAAACTAGGCCCCATGCCATGTGCACCTGTACAGGTAAGATAGAGGCTGCAAGGACCAGAAAGCACTATACTTGATGGAGCATCAGGGTACATAATTGATGGTTTTTAATAGAGACATGGCAATGTAGGGAATGGACCCTTCATCTCATATAGAACAACTGTTATGAGAGTGATTGGAAAGCAACCTTATATTCATGAGCAGAAGCTGGACTAAGCAATTCAACATGATAATATCTATTACTCTTTCATTGTTGAAGAAAGGGAATAGTTTTGAAAGGATGCTTTAGGGCCTTTCAGTACGGTATTATTGGCAGAGAACATGCAGGACAGCTAGGCAGGTGATGGATATTTTGAAGAGCAGTTAACTTGTGTTTTTGCCTGAGGAGTGAAGGTAAGAGAATAGCCGAGGTTTTGTAAGAGATGTATCAACTGACAGTTAAAAACTACTGGTAAATATATATATCAGCAACAAAACAAAATGAGTTTATGACAACATTTATGGTGAAACATGTGGTTCAGCAATGTTGAAATCACTAGAATTTCCATTAGTAACAAAGGATGATTAGTATTTCAGCTAACATTGTTTCCATATTATGATTTATTTAAACTGGATCAGTACATGCCATCTTTTAAGTAAAACTTATGCAGGATTTGCTATGAAGACAAATTTCACCAAGCGTACAAGAGTATGGACACCAATCCTCCAGGTTGGCTTGAAAACTTGCAGAGGCTAAACATGGTTAGCATTTCTCACCTTCTTTAATTTGTTATTGTAAATTACAGTATAATATATCTGTTTCTGTAGCAGCATCAAGTTTCTCATAATGCTTTTTCTTGCTAGTAATCGTTTATGCACTAGTATTTTCTATGCATTGTATATCATATCATGATTCTTATGGCATTGAATAATACACAACTAATTTTTGGTACACTATAAAACATTAACATACCGGTATTTAGACTTAAAAAATCATATGCTTAATATTTGTCTCGGTCCCAGATGTTAGTAAAATAATAAGAAATTGTTGTATCGAATTAGTAGTACTTATTGAAAATGAGAAAGGGGGAACTTACTGTGGGATAACTGTAGTCTGGAGAATAGGGAGAGTACCTACAACAGTGAAAGGAGAATAAAAAAATTAATTCTGTAATAGTTATGGCTTATCCATTTTCTACTTACTCTATAGCCGTGTTTGAGAGATTCTGACGGCTGCACCTATCCCCTAAGAATCTGTAGCTCTCTAAAAAGTCTAGATTGTTGTTTTAGATTGTGAATTAGTATGGAAAACCCCACTTTCTCCAAATTCTCACCTGACAGGTACTTATATATTAGCTGTTTTTTTAGAATATTAACATCTCTAAATATGACAAATACGACATATATGACCTATGTTAGCTTGAGCGAGAGGGAGAGTAGGGACTAGGGCGTGCTCTGCAGTCTGCGGGAGATAGCAAGACCGCACGATCATCTGCCAATGGATCAGCACGCGCTGCCCGTGTCAGCCTGCCCCTTGAGCTGTGGGGGGGGGCGGTGCAAGCTAAAAAGCTTCCATTGCCTTCACCTTTGATCAAGGTGGCATGTGATAAGCCCCCGTCATAGTTGGTCCTAGGGCACTTTAAGGAGGGGGAAAGAGAGACAGGGTGAGAGAGAGAGAGAGAGAGAGCTCACCCATAGACATGGTAAGGGAGGCCTTGTGGGATGGCATAATGAGGGAAGGTGGCATGAGAAGGAAAAGCTGCGCCCAGCCCACCTTGGATCCCTGCCTGCTGGCTAAAGGACTTCATCACCCTAAAGCTCCTAGCCCCTCCACCTGTAGAAACACCATCAAGAAAATAAGAACAAATCCCCACATTGCTTGCTAGTAACATTATCAGCAAAAGACACTTCATAGCAGGTATGCACTTGTTCGGATGCGCTACCGATGAATTTATTCAGAGACAGCCATACCGTTCTTTGGTCTCTCAATTGCAAGACGACATAATACAAGTAAAAGATTCTCGGAATCTGACCTGATTAATTTAGTGTCAAGGATTCATCTTTTGAATTTATTATTTGAGCCTACTAACATCGTATGATTTATAATTAGTATAGCGCATTATCCTAAACAAGCACTTATTTCAAGGATAACTAACATCGTTGTACTGCTAATGTTGTTCGTCCTCCTTATCTCCTTTTCGAGCAACAAAATTCCAAGATAGTATCCTTTTGTTTTTCTACCAGATGAAAGGGCAGTCGCTATGAAAATGAATGCTGTGTACTTAATAAATTCAGTTAGCACTAAGCTAATCCAATGCAGATAAGCTTAAGCTGTTCATTCATTAGAAAATGGAACACAAGATCCTCATGTAGCACTTAATGCTTAGACAATTAGCTAAGTTAGGCAAATTTGACGTCGTGTTATCTAAGCTCTTATTTATTCTAATATGGCAAGGAACTTTTTTCGCATAAAATCATAGCAGCTAATCATGAAACTATATGTAGGAATCATAGAAAAATGCCAGAGTTACTGCATCTATAATAATTATCGATTTTCCTATTCGAAGAGCATTTGGTGTTGTGCTGTCTTCAACTCATAAGTTGTCATCAATGGCTTTCAAGTAAGCTAGCTAACTATTTGTTCTATGTTACTTTGTGTAGCTGTTGAGATAATAGCAAATGTCTAACCATGCTGTGGTGTTAGCCTAGATCTCTGAACCCCAAGGGAAGCCAGATTACAGTTAGCCCTCCTCCCGTCGATCACCGGCGCGGGATCAACGCAAGCCCTCATCGCCGCATCCGGGTCCAGGAAGGTAACCTACAATACGAATTTGTGGCGCGTAATTTAACAAAATTAAGCATTCTTTGCGTATAGCGACAGACCAAAAAAAGGAAGTAAAAAACGCATGGTCCAAAACTTAAAAGTTTGCAAAGTAAACAGCAATTAGGTGCGCGTAAAGGGAAGGCAGAACTGTAAATGATCATACAAATCCATAGCCCTTGGATCTGCCGGTGTTCTTGTCAGTGATAACAACTGCCTCCAGGATCTCCCCAAACTGCTCAAAGTACTTCCTCATGGTCTCCTTCTGGGTCTCCCATGCCAGCCCCCCTACGAACACCTTGGTGTAGGTCGTGTCCCCGAATTGCCCCATCACACTCGGCGGACTCATGATGCTAACTTCACCTCAGCAGCAAGAAATCTAGCTCAGATAAGGAAGAACAAAGACCAGCAACTAAGGATCTGAATTTGGCTAGGACTTGTTAGAGGAAGATTAGGAAGATGGAAGAGAAGATAGGACGACGGAAGGGAGGAGGGAGGGAGGAAAAGCTAAAAGTTAGAGGGAAATGAGGTAGAAGAGAGAGGGGAAGGGAGGGTAGAGAACAGCAATATATATACTAGTGCACTGCTATATTGCACCACTCTTGTCCTTTTGGTCCAAACCATACTCGTATAATAATACTACTATATCTAGTGAATATTTGTTAGTTTTGATTTTAAGATCTAATATTTGATTAGCAATATTTTTACATAATTCAAATTATATAATATAAAAGTTGTATAATTAAATTCACAGTCCAAATTATTGTACTAATATTTTAACTTATTTTAATCTTACCTTTAAATTAATTTCAACAAGTATCGGTGGAAGAAGAGAGCGCTAGACGCTCAGAGGCACACCCACCCGGCCACCCCTGCTAAGCATCAGTAGAATGACGCAGCTGTCCCTATTTGATGAACAGTAGTTGCAGGGTGGCGTTGAGCTGTTCTTTCTGGAGAGTGGCAAAAACGGGACGGAGTTCGGGAAGGATATATTCTGACGGGAATTAGGGGAACTTGGGGTTATAGGCTTATAGCAAAGTTGTTTATATTGTTATATTCTGGCGTAGCAGAGTGCAGAATGGGTGTATGGGCGTACTCTCTTGTTGGTAATTGGAAGTTTGCGGTGTTAACTACAGAAACAGCATCATCTATTGCTTCCTACCCTGTACGTTTTTATCGTGCAGAGATTATTTTGGGTTTTGTTTTGCTTCATGGTGATAGATAACCTTGGGTTGAGGAAGTGGGCAGAAATAGACAAATAGTTAAAACCAGTGCATCACAATGTAGGCTATTTCTTGCTATATTTCTAGGTGAGAATTGGTTACTCCTGATAGGACTGCAATGGCAGCTACATTCTGGTCCTCTTTTGCAGATTAAGATTTTAAGCATTTAGAAGTTGTTATTTTCAGCTTCTGGATATTAATTAATTTTTAGATTTTGTAGTTGCAGCTAGAGATTTTAAGAGTAGTTATAGCTGCTAGAAGCTCATCCAAACATAACCTTTGTCTAATCTAAATCCCAGGCCTTTTCCTGAACGGATCCTTTGTGCAAATCTATAGGCTGCTTATACGAGGCGATCCAAGTTAACTCATGCTCCGTCCTCAATCCATGAATTATCCTAATTCGTACATGAGACACTATGCCAACAATCGTGAAAGTTATGCTGTTTCACTCAATACATGTATACTACAGTAAATGAAGTAATCAGTAGAGCAATATACTTGGAGCTTTTGAGTTGGAGCAAGCTGTGGTGGAGGCTTTTTACCTTGTACATCAAGCACATAGAAAACATGCCCCACCATTGGAGGAGAGATATTTGGTGGTGTGCACTGCCTGGCAAACTGAGGGGCCGGAATGCATGATGTGCCATCAGATCTGATCTGGAGATGGACGGCTGGAGTTGCCACCCTAGTTGTAGTGGTCGTGGGGGGTACAGAACTGTTCCCAGGTTTGACAAGGACGCAGTGCCAAAGCTTTGGCCTATCTCTAGCTCCTCCTAACTCTAGATCTCTCTTGGTCTTTAAGCCACCTCTGATAACAACAGCCCTGTCCATCACTTGGTCATCTCTCAGACAGCAACATTACAATCCTTGGTGCCCCGTGTGTATGTACCTATCCATGCAATATGGCTACCTGCTTCATTGTAAAGGGAATCTTTTTTAACAGTCAGAGGAGTATTTCCTCTCTGGAGAAGCGAGGCATCCATAGTTTGGTCCAGTGTATAGTCTGACGTTTGTATCAGTATCTGTGTCCCAGTAACTTTTCCCAGGTCGCTATCCTTGTTGACTGGTCGAGGTCGAGTGACTTGGCACCAGGGGGTATCGGCGTAATATGACATGTTAGTCGTCAGTCCATTGGTGCCTGAGTGACTGCCTGGTCCTGTATGCAAGTGATCACTGTTCACATCAATTCTGCTCTTCCCCCGCGAGCACTAGTCTGTAACTTTGGATACTCTGAAGTCTGAACAAGGATTCAGAAAACTTGGTAAGTTGCTGGCACATCTCCTTGGAGCACAATTCGGTGTAATTGCACTTGTGTTCTAATTATCGGCTCGCTCAATCGCTCACTTATGATGTACGTAGGATTTTGGTGCAGATGGACTTTGAAGGAATTTCACTAGAAACGTGTCAATCTTTTTGCAGGAACAAGGTCGTGCAAATGCTGTTTATCGTTGCTCATCTTTTACTACTGTGTCATATTCACCCGGAATCCATCCATCCATCGTTTGCCAGCGTGACATCTTTTGCCCGATGAACAGGGAAAAGAAGAGAGTTCCGGCAATGATGCATACAGGTCGAGAAAGGTAAACATCTTGTGCCCATACTTCACAGCAATTAGGATTCCACAATTCAATTATCCAAGTTTCAACCTATTCCGGTTAGGAGACATTGGTCGGCGCCAGTGACGTAGGAAACGCCTTTGCTAGTCTTTCCAGGGGTAGGAAAAGGTTGACGTAAGGAGAATCGTCTGAAATTTTGGTTGGTGCAGCAATGAATTTTTGGCTGGCTGGCTGCTAGTCGAACATAGATATAACTTTATCAAATTATGTGCCCGGTTAAGCATAGTGTGATTACTTGATTAGAGTTTTGACCGGTATTAATTATATGGTCCCTCCAAATTTCCCATTTACCTTTTACATAGAAAAACTATGCGTGGGACTTTTTTCAATCGAAAGATGCACAAATACACACAACCACATAACCACAAGCCCATGAGGGTCACTCCTCTCTCGAAAAAGAAGTTATGTTGCAAACAGTGTATTATATGCAGGGTTTTTTAAACTGGTTGGAAAGGGACATAGACAGTGGATGAACGGACGGTTATAAGTCCAGTTTAACAGTTACTGAACTGGTATAAACCGTTCTACGGTAAGATAGTCACGATTCGGCTACCATGTTCCTAAGGACCCTGATTCTACGGCCCGCTTTTTCATCCATTTGAAGCTGTAGAAATCTCTGAATCCCTATTTCTTTTGCAACCTGCATAGAACACAGACTCGTCGGTTTACACTTTACACTAGAGACGGAGCTTATGCTGCTATGCATGCATGGACCTGACTACCTTCCAAATTGCTGACGAGAGATAGACTGATCCGTTTCGTTTGGCCACAGGTCCACAGTTCAAACCTACGACCACGGTCTGCGACATAACTCGTAGGGGCACGGAATAGACCAACTGTACCTCTGAGCAACTGTCTGTGGGCCAGCTCGTCGTTTAGCTGCAATAATTCTGGAAATAATTGGCGCGCTAGTGCAGACGACGCACGCCCAGGTTTCCCGACCGTAGTGATGGGACAGCCAGTTACTACAATTACTATTCCGATTACTGTGGCTATTGTTTAGTTACCGTAATTGCCAACATATGACAAGATCATATAGGGATAGCAACTGACATAAATACAGTGGGTTCAATAAAAACCGGCTCACGTGAAACCTGCAAAACATCTTTAAACCTATGTTTTTAAATTAAACATGTGCATGAATCATCATGTATCTGAAATCTAAAGAAAAAATCCATAAATTTCACACAATGACATGAATAGTAGAAACGATAATACTATAATACAGATAGTAGCAGAAGAATAAATAAAGAAACTTTTATAAATTAGGTAAACCCACGTGGCCACGTGTGTCTAAAGGTTTCAAAATAAATTCATATCCAAATGACAGCTCTATCAGAGACAGTGTGAGATTGAACGGTTTCGTCTCAGTTTTTTGAGATGGGATCGTCCATCTCGTGTTTAGTTGTGAGGGATAGGATGTCTCAGTTTCGTGTTTGGTTGGTGGATTAAGAGAAATAGGACCTCGCCCCGGAACCTCCGGCCAACCCTAGAACCTTTGGCCTGTCAATGGAGCCGCCTCCGCCCTAGAACCTCCGGCCCGTCCCTGGATCCTCCGCCCCGTCCCGAAGCCTCCGCGCGCGAGGTGGGACAAGCTCGTTCATTCTTTTTTTTGGACGAGCTCGTTCCGAATATTGAAGAAATATTTTCTAGTAGGGTGACTCCGTCCTACCTGGCTTTGAACCAAACATCATAAAAAATAAAACCGTCTCGTTCCGTCCCACCTCGTTTCTACAACCAAACGCCATCTTATATACTAAACACCACCTTATAGATCCATAAATACAAATTTAAAAGCAAACACATAGAATTTAGGTTGCCGCCGGCGTCCCTAATCGGCAACCAGGTAATACACCACGTTAACCGCTGCATCTAACACGGGATGGGAAACCCTGCCCACACCCGCGGAGGCTGTGTGTCCCTCGTGAACGCACAGAGTGCCTCCCTGTCGGGGAGGACCAGCTGTAAGCGGGGCCCACCTCCTCTATCGAGGTCACTTGCGCGCAAAAAGCCACCGCCCACTGCCGCACTGCGCCCCCGCGCGGCCTCGCCGGCACGTGCGCCACAGGTACGACCAGCGTGCTGTGGCGGTGTGGCCCGTGCCGCGGGTCCTCCCCGCCGTCTGCGTAGGCACGGGCAGATTTTGCTACTTGCACTCGTTTTTTTATAGCCAATGAGCAAAACCCGAACCAAATAAAAGAAGAGATTTAGAATAAAACTCGGAAGATATGTGAACTCATAGATGCCTGGTCCTGCAAAATACTTTCTTTGTTTCTTAAAAACTTTACTTTTAAGATAAATTAAGAAATTATTGTTGAGGTAAAAGACAAAAAATATTCCTCGTTAATAAGAAATTTGTATTGTAATATAATAGATAAGTTGTTTTGAAGAAATAAAATTTCTTAACTTACGAACTGACAATAGATAAGGAGATAAAAACAAAAGTTTTTTACAAACTTAGGATGCGGAAGTAAAGTTTTTTTGAACGAATAGGGTTGAGTAGGGTTGAGGTTAGCACACCCAAAAACATTGAATTTCTTGAGTTTATTTATTTATTTATTTATTTAGAAGAAGATCATATAAGTCTGACTTTAATTAAAAAGCATGTGGCGAGGATGTGATACAAGTACTTCCTTGGTTCAAGCACGCTTAACATTAGAGTTGATGGTATCCGGTGTTTAAGTGCTCGTAACCCTTTCACCTCGAGTTTAATGAACTGGTTTATAGATAAATCATCTCGTCTTGAGCATATGTGATACCCTATTCGGCAAACTAATGAACCTGGACCGTGTCCTGCCGCTGCACTGCTGCACAATGTCGGGGTCCGAGCAGAATGGACTAATGGAGAGACATGGATGGAGATGGAGATGACGGAGATGGAGAGCTAGCATAGCAGCGTCACGAGTTCACAGCAATGGGTGGCTGGCTGGGTGCGACCAGGCAATTCCAGGTCCGGTGCGCAGTGCGGCGTCGGCCCTACCACGCGGCGAATCATTGCGGGCGCAGATCTCGATGTCTCAGATCCGCCGTCCGGTCGCCGCCCCCCTTCCTCCACCCGCCTGTAGCCTCTGCGCCGCCGCTGCGGCGTGTAGGCCTTCTCTCGCACGGCCGGTCTCGCCGGAAGACTCGAGGGGACACCAGACTACAGAGGCACAGCCACGAGTCACCGGTTAGTTAGCTAACGAAATATTCCGTCGGCACATCGCACACGGCCGGCCTGAATGCACGGCGGCTAATGTCAGGGCATGGCCATCATCTATGTAGGCTAGGGCGACTAGCTCATGAGTCATGATCTACATGCAAACTATATGCTCTCACAATTATATTTACCTACTTCCGGATCCATTTGAGAATGCATGAGTTCCATACGAGGTTCTAACTTTGCAATAAATTTGGTAGGAATGAAACTGATCAGTGAGTATTGGTACCTCAACGATGGTTTCACGTGTTTTAGCTCCGAACTCTATCATAATATATTAAGTTATATTGAAGTCTTTCTAAACACTATTGTTTTATTATTTTATGAAGCGACCAACTCATCCTTCTAAAGTATAATTCGACAGATCAGAAGAAAAGGTATTCCACGTAGCTTAGTTTTGGATCTACTCATGGATTTGAGAGACAATTACCCACTTGCTATTAGAATAATACTCCTTCACACCCACCACTTCTTATAACGTACGAAATTCACATATATGTTACACTGTTTTTATAAGAACCAGTTTAATTCTAGATTTGAAAACCAATCCGACGTTACCAAATCTGCTACATATATAAGAAAAAATTTAAGCCCACACAAATATATGCGTAGGCCATGATACGTATTGTCGGACGTGTGTATCCTAGCTAGCGGCTGGCTCGCTCTAAGGGTTGTCTGGGTCTCTCCGTTATGCTAAACGACAGCAGCCAGAATCTACAGCTACAAGGGAGCTGTGTACCTGTACAAGGACAAACACATGGAATCCATGCATGACTGATGATTATTCCATCCATCCTAAACCTGATCTCTATGATCATTTGCCGCTAAAAGGTAACCGCAGGATATTATGAAAACCAACCCGACAACTCGGAGATCCCCGTCGCGTGGCACAGCGCGCAGGCGACAGCGTGTGTGGATGGATGCACTCAATGTTGCCGTCACCAATAGTACCGGTCGGTCACATGCGCCCCTTGCGGTGAACCACTAAAAATGAAAAAAAAGGCAGGCAAAAAAGAATGCGAAAGAGTTGCAGGTAGCGGTAGTATCGAGGCCAATCTCAACTTATAGTGTCTATAGGTGATGTCTTGAATAAAAAAGTGAGTAAGACATCATCTTCTCAATGGATAGTTTCTTCAAAAAATATTTTCATCTAATCATTTGTCTTCTCTCTCATTTCTCTTCCAATCCACTTCTTTATTTTTTGTTCTCGTTAAGAGCGGGTTTCTTGCATGAGACCCCGTTTCCATGATTTTTCCTCCCTCTCCTCATTAACTTACTTGTTACATCAGCTTTTTGTTTACATAGCAGTCTATTTAATGCCATGGACACTAGGTGACATGGAAGGTTGAAAATGTCCTAAGAGTATACTCGTACTAATTTAGCATTTGGGTGGTTGAATGAGATGGAATGATATAGTCTAGGACGGGTCTAGACGGAATAGTATTGGATGATATGTTACAAGTAGGTGTTTGGTTAGATATATATGATACTATATAATTTTATTTAGATGATTGTATGAAATAGTACAACTTTATGTTTGGTTTGATTAATAGACATAATTAGTAGTGAAATCAGACGCAGATCGAAGAAATTGAACAAACTCATTCTAGACATTATCGCTTGTTTGTTTTTGTCACAAGGTCCAATATTTAGAAAAAATATTTTGAGAATCTAACTAAAATAGTCAGTGGCAGCTGGTTCCAACTGTAAGGAAAGAGAGGCTTCTTTGACCGGTCGGCGAAGGTGACAGCCCAGCACCCAGCACTCCATCAGCAGCAGCTGCTGCAGAGAAGAACATGCGGCCAGCGGGTAAAAAGCTTCAGCGACACAACCACCGCTGCAGGCTAAAAAAACACTCTTCCTCGCTGCCCAGTTCACTTCTTCAGTTACTGGCTTACTGCTGCTGCCTCTGCCTCTGCTTCCCTCATCACTCATTGCACTGTGCACAGCAGCAGCAGCAACTGCAAGAGAGAGAGAGAGGAGAGGTGACCATTCGGCTGGCACGTAGCGAAGCCGTTCTACGACGTCGCTGCAGTGCAGAGGCTGCGGCTCACAGGCTCAACAGCTGCTCGGTTGGTATTGATCGGCGCATGTGATGTGGGTAAAGGCAGTGCCCGTTCTCAAGTCTGAATTCCGAGCTAGCCTGACGCTGGAGCACGCACGCTGTCCCGGACTTCTCTCTCTCTCCTCACTCTCCTTTGCAGGAGATCGAGGGCGCCGTCGCTTGCGCTGCATACTTGCATTGTGCATTGCACCGATCGAGACTTCGTGAGACAAAGCATGGCCTTGTTCGCTGTTTCGGTGGCAAAGCAAATGCAACAACATGTTGGTAAAGATACAGAAACGGCTGCAAATTCAGAATCAATCTATCACACATTGCTCTTTATCTGGAGAAAAAAATTGATGTGGCTGTGTGCCTGTGTATGAGTTGGTTGGACAGCAAAAAGGCTGCAAAAGGAGTGGTCCTTTTCTTTTCTTCCCTCTTGTCTTTTTTGAAGAAAATGGATGGGTACAAGTGCATTTTGTCGATCAAGTTATTCGATCCAAGTCATAGGCGATATATATAGGCTCCTTGCCATAGACTCATAGGTTTTATTGCTCAGTTTTTACTAGTTTTTTTTTTTTACAAAGTTAGTATTGTTTACTTGTTTTTTGTCACCTTTCAGTTTGGACTTTGGAGAGGAGGACATGCATTAGGGATGGCAAGGGTATAAAACATGTGTCCAGTAAAAATCTATTTACAAATTAAATTTGTGAAACACTCTTAAACATGCGTCCAAATTTTACAAAAAACCTATGTGTTTATAGTAGCAAAAACAGAATCACTAACGGTAAAAGAAGCAGAAACATGATAACTGGAAAAAGCCGCAGATTTTAAATCAAACCATCTTTCATCAGACTCTAACTAGATACCCATCAGATCATATGGCCGTACAAGTAGGCCGATCGCCATTTATCAACCACCGCTGCCCAACTACTTCTTTAAGAAAAATAGCCTCCTGGAGATCGTCTAGAATTGGGCCTAATGGACCTATGGGCCAAATGTATCATGCAAGTCCAATGGCCCAGACAAAATTGCCGTCTTCCTCGTCCCAAACAGTCTCTTTACAGTGAGTGATGATGCTACATTTTTTGACGGTTTGCCTTTGCAATTATGTACTACCAAATTCCAAGGTTGATGTAATGCAAGATCTCAGAGCGTTGCTTCTGAATATTGTAACAGTCTAATCAAACAGTTTTTCACATAGCTCGAGATGCTATATGATCGAAATTCTGATGTAGAACCCTACCAAACATATCCATGCTGCTCTTGTCAACGCATGTGATGAATCCATGTTAGAAACAACTCCCATCCTGCAATTTGTGTTTTACGCTGTTGAGTACTGTTTCTTTTGCATCATGGTACTTGAATAAAACTACGTAAAACCAGCACACAAGTGTGACAGGCAGATTCGGCAAACCCAGCACTGCATTGCCCTAGGACGGACGTTGACAAGCGACTACAAGCTTTAGATGAAATAAAACAATACAGCAACCAACAAGCAAATAATTGTATGCGAGCTGTCCATGGACAGTAGGTACACCGAAGCAAACAATTAGGTTAATTACAGTCGCAGACGCCGTACCATCCATTCATCGCTGGACACACCGGAAGCCATCGCAAGCTATCATCCACACGACGAAGAGGACGAGGCACAGGGCCAAGTCCACGGCGATCACGACCTTGGCGTAGCCCCACCTCGTCCACGACCGCGTCCGCGAGGCCGAGGGGCGCGTTCGCCGCCACGCGTCCTCCGCCTCCGGCTGCTCGTCTCGCTGGTCCTCCTCGTCCTTGTCGCCGCCTGGTGAATAACCGGGGGACGCCGAGCCTGCCATCGGGGAGCTCGCCGTCGTCCATGCTCTTGCGGTCGCGGCGGCCCGGAGCGCCTGCACGAACTGCCCCACGACGGGTGCCACGGCGGCGTCGCGGAGGCGCCGCCTGGGCGCGGCGCTGAGCGCGTCCCGAACGCGCTCCAGGAACTGGACCGTCTCGGCGCTGCCCGGGGTGGGGTCCGCCACGGCGAAGTACGTGCGGCCGTCGTCGGCAGCGAGGAACGCGAACGTGCGCCTCCCGTCGACAGTGTGGTGGTGCCACCGGTGGTGCTCCGGCGCGTCGCCGAGGCAGAGCGCGGCGAGCTCGCGGGCCGCCGCCTCCCCGTCGTCATCGCCGTCCGCTTCTGCCTGGAAGTACGATATCCGGTCCTTCCTGCCCCTCGACGTTACCGCCACGCAGAAAAAGACGCCGCCGTCTTCGCCGGCGGCCGCCTCCTGCATCCCCGGGCTCTCCACCTTCATCGCCTCTCTTGGCTTCGATCGGCGCGAGATCATACACACTCCAATGGATTTAAGAAGAATTTTACCAAGAAAAGTCCTTGTACGTGCATGCGTAGGCCTAGTCTTCCATGCTGCCAACTTGCAACGCTGCGAGACAGCGTCAAACAAGCATGCGATGTCTCGCAGCGTCAAGCAAGCATGTGCAACATCGCAGATGCAAAGGCTGCAACTGCAACGGCAAAATGCAAACTTTTTACAGGCAAAAGCTATGCAGAGGAAAGCTGTTGCAGCCTGCGGTAGCAGTAGTTATGCTCAGATGTTTTGAGTTTTCATGTGCTGTGGTTGCACAAGAAAAAAAAAAGCAGAGAGATCATATATGACTTGATACTACTTGCACTGGAGTTGTATGTTAACGAATAAACATGAAGGGAAGGAAAGAAACCCTAGAGGCTAGGTCAGTAGAGCATCAGGAGTAACTTGCACTAGAGGAGATTTGCAATGAGAAGCACCTTTGATACGTGGCTTCATGTGTGGTTTTAACCTTGAAGAAGGTTAATCAGGGGGGGACCCAAAGCGACGATTTTTGCAGTAGAATTTTCGTTTCAGGATAAGACACCCTCTGGGTTAGGTGAGTCAAACATGGGAATGTTCAGTGCTATCCTGTCTGAAGTTTTAGGTGTCTCTGGTGTGTGTTTTTGGTTTTTGTGTCTGAAGTTCTAGTTCTAGTTCTTTCACAGCAATGTAACATAATGGCATGACATGGCTGAAGGGATAACAAATGAACCGAGATTAGTGGTAAGCCATCACTTAAGTAGAAGCTTGTTTTTCTTTTGGTGGGTAGGACAATGATAATCTCAGCTGTTGAGTAGTATTACGTAGGTGGAACGGCACTAATAGAGAAGCAATCAAACTTGCCTATGCATTACCTCAGCTAACACACAAGATAAATATGCAACGCCAAGATGCCTAAAATCTAGCTAGCAATGACAGGTGACAAAGAAATAGAGAACTGCAAAGCGAAGCAGCAGCCAAGCCTCTTATCACTTAATTATCACCAACAGGTTAGTTGGCAAGTCTGCATTGCAGCAACTTGGCTGTCCCTGACAGAGACTCATTCCTGTGATATGCACGGAGATAAAACAATTGGCTTGATTTGGCTCTATAAAAATCTAAGGGTGATGAGACGTCAACATCTTCTGGTAATAATAATGGTCATTCAAGCACACGATAAGGATTGCCTTTAAGAATATTAAAGCAAGTCTGCATAGCTTGTTTAACGGGTTATAGGAGTATGGAGTACAATCAAGATTTAATGAAAATTTGAGGAACTAGGGAGCTTAGCCAAACCAGCCTACCATGTCAACGTACCAGAATTCTCTTGTTTGGTGCCTAGTAGGACGGGTACATCACAGGTTGTCTCGGAGCTCCATGGCCAGCAACATTCAGAACATAATCTCCATAGCTAGCACTAACAACATAATTAAATGTGTATAGTGTATCTACTGCAATTGTACATACCATTGCTGAACCCTCCATTGCTATGCGCTGGTCCAGCTGATAATGCTGGTTAAAGCAAAAGTACAGCAATAATAGATTAAGTGGCAAATATGATCTGTACATGTTTGTGTAAAAAATATGCAGTGCACAACTGTACATATAAGCAGGCCCAGGAAATAATCTCACCTGTAGTGTGGTGAATTGTAAGGATAATAATTGTGTGAAAGACCAAAATCTGTTCTCGCAGCATTTACCATTGGATATGCTGAGGTATGCTATACAGGCATATCACTATAAACTGAGGCTGCTTTGGTAATGGTATAGGATTGAGTTTAGGCATTACTGGATTAGTGCTATTTGATGAAGGTCTGTCTTGTCCGGAGTCTGTAAAAGACAATGGGAATTCAGAAAATTGATATTCGTATTTGCGTAAATGTAGGTAAGTATCAACCATAACATGGTCTAAAGGAAATGGAAGAAATCGAGAACTTATATTTTTCAATCTTTCACGAAATAGCATGGCACAGAACATAAGAACAGCTACTAGTACCCTAACTAGACAAGTTGTGATCACATTAGAACAGTTTTATCCCGGAAGCTGGTGATTATACAGACACAACATATCCAAACAAAAGAACATATAAAAGGAAGCCTACTGCAAACTTGAGTGTTTTACCATAAACCTGAACAAGTCCTGAAAAAAGTCGAACGTCATACTTGGCAATTTCCTCTGTTTCATATTCAGCAAATGTGTAACCTTTGGGACGACTAGTTTCCTTGTCACAGGGTATGTATAGGTCTACTACACGACCAGGCTGAATAAGAATCTCATACAATACTCTTTCAGTAACCCATACATAGTAACCGTACTTGATAACACCAGGATTGTCCGCAGAAAGCAGAACATGCATATAAATTGATAAGGTTCTAAAAACATCAGCACAACCTAGAGAGTGGCTAAGCTTTGGCACTACCAAATTTTGGTAGGGCACCAAACCAAACAGGCCCTAAAAATCCGGCTACATATTCAGCAATGTCCAAAGCAACAAATAATAGAAGTTCAGTATCTCCATGTCCAAAGCAATGTAGAACGCATTCTAACGTTATCGAGTAAAGTTCATAAGTACAGCAGCAATAGTACAATCTCTTGTCAAGCTTTGGTGGTAGCAAGTAGCAACTGCATCTACAAACCACATTGTTTTATTCTGTCAAAAAATCGGAAGGGAACAGGAATCCACAGGAATCCTTCGACGGTGCGTCAGAACCATCACAATTCAGAAGAGCTACAATTAAGCAAATCAACAATCACGAGTAGCAATATTAACCGGTGACACTACAGCAACACACAATTTAACCAACCAACCAATCAATCACTGAGGCACACATCAATCTTACTTCAACTCGAACTAACAAAGCAAAAATATGGGATGGATGCGGCCACCCGCGACCCGCATGAGAGGGAAATGGGGTGAAGCGCTCAGCCGCTCACCTACGTAGTCGGTGCGGGCCGGGTTCCTCGCCAATCGCCATGGGCGCCGGATCTGGGGCTCGCGGAGGTCGCGCCGCCATCAAGAGGAGGAGACCAAAGGCGAAAGCCGCGCGAGGCGGCGGCCAGGTACCCAGGTCGGAAGCCCACGCGGAAGGTGTCGACGCACCGTTTGGGCCTTTGCTCCGTGTAATCTCCGCCGTCGATGGCCTGTTAACGCCTCGAGATTCGGAAGGGAGAAGGGGCATGCTGACGCTGGCAGGGTGGGTCCCCACCGTCATGTCAGTGGACTAATAAACAGGCCGCCGCGCGATCAGTAGGAGATCACGGCCCGGTTAATTAATTCAACGGGTTAAACTCCGTTGGCTTGGGCCGAGTCCACGTGGAGGCTCTCTGTTGGCTGACACGCGTGGCGTGCGCCTTACGTGTACGAATCAGTCACAGCTGTGACGTGAATTCATCAACCTTCGACTTGACGTGGAACCGTCCACGTTCCCACCAGGGTTCCGAAATTGCCGGCTGTGCCGTTTTCGTACGTAAATCTCAATGTTATTATCGATCTAATTTGACTATAATATGTGTGGCTGATAGCTACAGTTTGTTTCATTTTTTGCAAGCTGCACATACTTCTCAAATTTAAAACAAACAGTTTAGATTCTTCTAAATTTAGATTGTGAGAATTAGTAGCTTCTAGAATTTATAAATGAATTAGAATTCATAAGTTGAGAAAAACTAGTTTCTCTAGATTTTAGCAGTCCAGCTACTTATACCAATCAACTATTAAAAATCTCTAGCTGAAACGAACAAACCTTAGTACAGAAACTATATTAACTCTACTTACAAGCTACAATTCCACAAAATCTACAATTTAGTTATAAACCTACCGTTTGGATACTATGCAAATGTAATAGTAAGATAGTGCATTGATATATTGCTTCTTTTGATTCCTATTTTACATTTTTTAATTTTTTCTAAATATAAATCATTTAAAAACTTTTAAACATTTTTTATCTTTTGTTATATGTTTATTCTTATCAAATAACCAATGCTTACCTTATATATAAACAACTCACATTTCAAAGAAGAATGAATGATGACAACAAAATTATTTAGGTTATTTTTAAGTCTTATGTTTAAGAAATTAGAGGGTTCATGGACATTAAATAAGATTACGAATTCATAATAAAATTTGCCTTATCACATATCTCCTCCATTTAAATACCCCTCATGTACAGCACCCTTTATTTCTCCCTAGTGGTTTCGAATTTGAAGTTTGAACTTATACTAAACTCTGCAAACGGTAATAAGCTGTACTCCCGCTGGAAGGAATAAACAACGGGAGAAAAGGGTCCAGAAGATCCACCTCATCAGCCGCGCACAGGTGACAGGTTGGCTGTGCGATTCACAGGGCGAACGGTAGAAGCCGACAAGATCTCGCGATACAAAAGCCATTAACGCCTTCCTCTTCCTCCCCCAATGGAGCTTCGGCGGCTTCAAAACCCCCCGCCCATCATCCACCGCCACGCGGCCCCATCGCCGTCCCCGGCTACACGCGGCGCGGCGCATCGGGCGCTGCGACTCTGAGCGTCCCCCGGCCCCCGGCTAGGAGTCCTTCCGTGCCGTCGGCCTCTTCGACCTGCCCCCGGCTTGTTCTGGCGGCAGATGTGAGGCCGGAGGAATGCAGAGGTCGCGGAGAGCCCTTCTGAAGAGGAGGGCGGCGGCGGCGGGGCAGGAACAGGGCGTGGGCGTGGCCACTGCGGCCGCTGGAAT
>KE372369.1:397085-407233 GCA_000418225.1 Zizania latifolia
GCAGGAGCAGGGCGTGGGCGTGGCCACTGCCGCCACCGGTATGGGGAGGAAGCTGTACGGCTTATCCGTCTCGCTTGTCGTCGCCTGCTGGGTCGTTCTGCTCCTATTCTACTCGCTCGTCGGACACGGGGATGGTCAACGCGGTACGATTTTGGCCTTCGCTGATGTTCCTGAATCAATCCTCTTGGATCAATTGTGCGGGTTGGTGGTTGCGTGGTGATGCGATCGGTGGTTGATGGCCTGGACCGTCGGTGGGTCGCTCAGTCAGCCGAACGCGAATCGCAATATTACCCGGTTAGAACTTAGATCGGTATGCGCGTTTACTATGCCATTTCTGAATCCTGAATAAAATTCTATGGTTTTGTATGTTCTCATGAATTTCCCACGCTGCTCCGTCCTCATCTCGCTAAGTTGTTTTCTCGATTTTCAAATATTGTTTCTGTATAATTTTCAGATTTTAAGCTATGCGTGTTGTTCGGTGTCGATTGGGCCTTATGTTCGTGTTGCTTGATTTTTGCAGATAGAGGAAGTTCCTCTCCTTCTTTCGGCGCTATTGAGCCTACCTCGAGTGAAGGCTCTGTTAATTCAGGTGTACAGAGGGACCATGAGGAGAATCAGGCAGTGCTAGGTGATAGCTGTGCTAAACTCGATGAAAATGATGTGCCTTCGGAAGAGACACTGCTGCAGAAAGATCAGCAGAGTGACGGATTGAATGCTCTGACCAAGGATAGTCACGATGATCAGGGTGAGAGTCTTCCTCGGACAGATGCTGATTCTGCAGTTCATCCAGGGGGAAAGGTGGAGAGCGAAGATGTTCCGAAACAAGCAAGATCATCACGAGTCGTCCCTCCCGGTCTTGATGAATTCAAGACTCGAGCAATTGCTGAAAGTGGAAAGGATGTCTCTAGCGGCCAAACCGGAAATGTGATCCACCGAAGGGAGCCTAGCGGGAAGTTGTACAATTACGCCTCAGCAGCTAAAGGGGCTAAGCTCCTGGACTTCAACAAGGAGGCCAAGGGTGCTTCCAACATCCTGGACAAGGACAAAGACAAGTATCTCCGCAATCCTTGCTCAGCAGAGGGGAAGTTTGTCATTATAGAGCTCTCTGAAGAAACCCTAGTAGACACCATCGCGATTGCAAATTTCGAGCACTATTCTTCTAATTTGAAAGAATTTGAAATGCTGAGCAGTATGAATTATCCCACAGAAGACTGGGAAACACTTGGGAGATTCACTGCGGCAAATGCCAAACATGCTCAGAATTTTAGTTTTCCCGAGCCAAAGTGGGCTAGATATTTGAAGCTCAACTTGGTCAGTCATTATGGTTCTGAGTTCTACTGCACGCTCAGTATGCTTGAAGTGTATGGAATGGATGCTGTGGAAAAGATGCTGGAGAACTTGATTCCAGTTGAGAATAAAAAGCGGGAGCCTGATGACAAAATGAAGGAGCCAGTTGAGCAAATACCATTGAAGGAGCCCACTGAGGGAAAAGAATCCTCACACGAACCCCTTGAAGAAGATGAATTTGAACTAGAAGACAATAAAGTAAATGCCGATTCATCGAAGAATGGTGCTCATGATCTAATTGCAGAAACAAGGACACTTCAGGCTGGCAGGATTCCTGGGGATACAGTTCTTAAGGTGCTAATGCAGAAAGTGCAGTCTCTTGATGTGAGCTTTTCTGTCTTGGAGATGTATCTTGAAGAGCTGAATAGCAGATATGGGCAAATTTTTAAGGATTTTGATGCTGATATTGATACCAAAGATGCACTCTTGGAGAAAATTAAATTGGAGTTAAAACATCTTGAGAGCAGCAAAGATAGCTTTGTATGCATTTTTATTCACATTTTTTTCTTCCAGCTATTGTTGGCTTTACTTTCTGTATCTTACATATATTCGTTTATTTCAGGCGAAAGAAATTGAAGAGATTCTCTCATGGAAACTAGTTGCTTCCTCACAGTTAAACCAACTACTCCTGGATAATGCCATAATCAGGTTCGTATAATTACATTTTTCCCTTCTTGTACTTTTCCTCTATTCTCATATTTGTGGTAAAGATGAATCATGAGTTGCTTCCATGTTTGCTTGTCAAAAACTGCTTTACTTAGTATTAACTGTTAGGTAATTATAGTTTCTAACGGTACTATTGAGAACCCAGATAAACTCCATGACTTGCATTTGCATTAATGAATCACTATGTTGGTTTGGTGTGATTATGACTTCGTGATTCATTCTGTGGTGTCTCTGCAGATTGGAACTTGAAAGATTTCGGGAAAAGCAGGCTGACTTGGAGAATAGAAGCTTTTTTGTTATATCCCTGAGTTTTGTTTTTGGATGTTTAGCAATTGCTAAGCTGTCTATAGGGATGATATTCAATATTTGTAGATTATATGATTTTGAAAATTTCGATACAGTAAAATCTGGATGGCTTGTGTTGCTGCTCAGCAGTTGCATTATAGCCTCCGTTTTGGTAATACAGTGATGCATGTGTTCAACTTCATATAACTGTGCGTCTGCACTTTGTAAAATTGGATGAGAGATCTAATTTAAAATCAATTACATTGCACCTTCGAGATCTTAGACAAGTGCGGTTACCAAACCTCATTGGTGATCTCGATTTGGAAGGCAGAAAAGGAAGTTGTGATACATTGGTCATTTTTTAAGTTGAAACAAGCTTCCAGTTCCAGAGCTAGATTGTTTTTTTCTGCCCCGTCGTCCTCTTCCGAGGAATGTAGAAGCAAATCTACCTAGAAAAGCATGTGCATGCAGCTGGAGCCGAACCATGGCATGGCCTCCATGTGATTCCTTGTATATTACCAAGAAGAGCTGGAGTAATATATCCTGGCATGATCTCTGTGCAGTCCATGTTCTATATTTGAGTGGGCGTCCTACTCCTGCCCGGTGCACATGGCCTCGACATTGTGTTGCTTACAAGGCAGTTTCCCGTTTGTTTCCAGCTTGAAAGGAAGCATTGATAACTTGTAAACGTACTTAAGTCAATGCCCTAAAGCATTGCGTGAGGTGAAGTTTACTCTGCAGTCTGCACAAATGTACAGCTCTTTCACCTGAAACTTGGGACAGGAGTACTTTGCACTGGTTTGCTGGCAACTCTCTCTGTTCGTTGCTTCCAGTTCCAGTTTTCCTGATGGCGATTTTTGCACATATCTATAAAAGTAACCTTCCATGATGTTGACATAACGGTGCTCTCAACTAATGCTACTAATACTACCATTAGAAATGATTATAGTTGTTGATTTATAAGGATAAAATAGTGTATTTCTAGATCTATACTTTAGACATTTTGGTCATTTACATGTTTATTTTCATGAGAACCTGGTTAGATCGATTTGAATTTGTCTCGTTTTTACTGGACAATTATACCCGTATGTAATTCTACTATTATCATTCGGATTGCTAGTATAAATAAATCTGATCTCTTATATAAAAAATATGGTGATTAATTATACTATTATCCGTGATCTGTGGTCAGTATGTTAATGACAGCTTATTTCTTACAGTTCATCTACTGGGTTGACCATGTTTGTTCATTTGCAAACTGTTGGTTTTCTCGCCACATGGATGTCCAGTTATCCACAGTTTCCTACGGCATTATCTTATGTCAACTTCAGCCTTCCTTTTGCTTGCTGCTTCAGGGAATCCCTTAACACCACTCTTTCGTCTGGAGCAACTTGATATGGTGGCTAATCTAAAATAAAGTGCCGTAAAGGCATTCATTTGCCAAGTTTGCTGGTGTTATCAGCAAAGCATGCCGCAGAGTTAGCCTCCTAACTGTGTAATTTTGCATAATCTAATTGCTTGGGAGTAATTACTAATTACAACCCGTAACTTTCGACCTCTTCGTTCCTCTAACTGAAGTCCATACGGAATCATTACATTTTGCCGTCTGCATTTGTGCTGCGGTTTCTTCGTACTAGCTTCTTCTTCTTGTTTTTCCTCTTTTGCAAACAGTTTCATGATACTAGCTGTTGGGCTTCTCTCTGATGGGAAGGATCAAGCATCATCAGCAGCCAGCAGATCTGAGGCTTCTGAGCCAACCTGCTAGATATCTGAGTAATTCTGGGCCACCCAATCAGGCCTACTTATCATCAGCAGATCAGCCCAGACCAGTGGATCTTGCCATTGCATTGGCACTTGCTCCACCAGTCGAGGCCCAACACAAGGCACTTGCTCAGCACTGTACGAGGACTGTAACGGCCGGCAAGCTAGGCAGAGAATCCAAGTTGCACGCTCCAAGAAACGTTGAGGCATTCTTCCACCCGTGACTTGTCTTGACCAGCAGCGAGGAAGAAGGAGGAGAAGATGCATCAAGCATGTCGTTGTCAGCGTTGCTGTGTCGCACCAAACTCGGGCGGACGCAGGAAGAGAGAGTTTGAGTGGCATCCACACAAACCCTAACGTACGGGAGAGCACCACACAGCCAACACACTTCACCTTGCTTCCTTCACCAAGCGAGTTTGAGTGTAGCATGCGTAGACCGTAGTAAAGGAGCTTATGCATGTTAGGAAAATAAATCTGACTTTCTCTTTTGGAGATTACGTTGAGCTCGTTTGG
This sequence comes from Zizania latifolia, assembly GCA_000418225.1. Classification (NCBI taxonomy): domain Eukaryota; kingdom Viridiplantae; phylum Streptophyta; class Magnoliopsida; order Poales; family Poaceae; genus Zizania; species Zizania latifolia. Next base: position 401,658 of record KE372369.1, read on the forward strand.
AAAGAGATCTCCGAGCACGTCTTTGATTTACAGTTAGGATGACAGATGTTTTCCTTGCTGTTTTTTATTTTCCATGTTTCGGACGTAACTTTTCTTTTAGGGTTCCTTTCAAGTTTAGTTCCTTTTATGTTTAGTTTAGAATTTGCACTATAAATAGATGCTTGATTTGCACATTTATGTATCATAACAGAACAGCAATAGTGTTCTCGCCAGAGTTATGCCAGAAAAGAGTTCTGGCTGACAATGCCCCGGACAGGCGCAGGGACCCTCTCCCGGATTCAGGAAATCGACGAGGACTTGGAGCTTTGATCTAGCTAGCGCGACAAAAGTTGTAGTTTGTATGGCGTCCAAGTAACAGATACCTGAGTCTTGAAGCCTTAAGCAAAGGGCTTTCTGATGCATCTTGCTGTTTCTTTCTTCACAAAAGGAAAAGAGATCAGAGAGGAAGATACATGTGTATCATTAATTGTATGCTACTTTGTAGATATCTGACGAGATGTATGCCAGATGGCTGCTTGCATACCTGTTACTGTTTCACAGCACGTAATGTCCTTCAGTTACATACATGTATACTTCATTCTGAAATAAGAATAAAAGCGATGCACCTAAGTTGAGATGTCCTCTTCCTATGATGAAAAATAGACCTTGTTGTCAATTAGATAGTGCAGGCGGAACAACCATATCATTCTCTTTCTGGACATGCGCCACTTGCTCTTCCAACAGTGCACGCGGCGCCGCATGAGCATGATAGAGCTTGCTTTCCCGTGAAAACGCGCAAGCCACGCTGCAAACTCTGCGGTGCTCACGCCACAAGAAAACATGGGTAGCCTGAAACCAAATTCGCAGATGTATTCATACATATGTCCAGGGCGCAAGAGCTGAGCCAGTTCTCTGCAGCTGCAAGTAGCATCTATATACAGGCTCCTACAAATTAGAGAAATTTTAATGGTCATTCTACTGTCATACAATGAATCATAATCCTTTGATATCATTTTATCAAAATATTATAAATAGTTTCTATTATTATCTTAATTAGTGGAAAATTAGTGATGTGAAGGTATAAAATTGTAAATTTGTACAACAGTTTGGAAGAAAGGTGTTGTGTCCAGCGGTGTGGAGGGAAGGCAGCAAAAAAGGTGCAAATTCACTAATAATGATTGAACCCAAAATGTAGTCAATCAAAAGTATTAATTTACTCATCTAAATTGATGGGCGATATCAATTCTACATATAGTATAAAAACTAATAATAGAACATAACGTAAAGATGCATATGCGTGCCGCCATCTGCATATATAAATCTTGATTTCCTATGTGGAGAAAGGCAAGCTTGGTGTAGAGTTTTTGGGTGTTGTTGTTGTATGCTTTTGTTGGCAAGTGCTAGCTTGAAGTGGTAAGGTGAGGTGCAGTGTGGTCAAGTAGGTGGCGCGTTGCGCTCTGTGCAAGGTAGGAGATGGACGGTGAGCTAGGGGAGGACATGCTCACGGAGATCCTCGTGAGGCTGCCATACAAGTCCTTGGCGCGGTTCCAGTGCGTGTCCACGTCGTGGCAGTGCCTCATCTCCGGCGACTACCTCCGGCGGAGGTTGCCACTCATCACCTCCGGCGTGCTCTTCCACGACAGCGGCGCGCGGGGTGGCGACGGTTTAAGGAAGCAGGCGTACACGTACGTGTGCGCGTCGGGGGATGGCGGCGGCGGCGTCGCGGAGGCCGACATGGGTTTCTTCCCGGGCCACGAGTCGTCGACCATCATCGACGGGTGCAACGGCATGCTGCTGTACTACGCGTCGCATCCGGCGGCGTTCCACGTCGTCAACCCGACGACGCGGCGATGGGCGAAACTGCCGGCGCCGAGGAGGAAGACGCTGCTGTCGGTGCTGGCGTTCGACCCCTGCGAGTCCCCGCACTACAAGGTGGTGTGCTTCACGGGGTGGCTCCTTCGTGGCGCGTCAGTCGAAGTGTTCGACTCCGAGGACGGCGCGTGGCGGGAGCACGAGGTTGACTTCGGGATCGACACCGACGCCATGTCGGCCACCATGCACTACTTCGACGGATCGATCCACGTGCTGGCCTACTCTGGCCAAATCGTCCGCATCGACCTCGCCACCATGGCGTGCGCGGTGACCGCGCTCCCAGCCCCGGTGAGCTGCCGGGCTCGCGCGGGCCACTGCCGCGGCCGCCTCCGGTACGCGTCCAGCGACGGCTCGCGCCTCAAGTTCTGGGAGCTCAGGGACGCGGTCACAGGCGAGTGGGCTCTAAAGCACGAGCTGGGGATCAAGGACCTCGTCGCCGGCGAACCGAGCGGCCCGGGCCTGCAGGGCGACAACTTCTTGTTCATGGCGTTCAACCCGGACAGGGAGGTGGTGTACATGTGGACGCCATGGAGGCTCGTGGCGTTCGACATGGAGAAGAGACGCGTCGAGGAGGAGTGGGCGCTGGCGACGGAGAAAGAGAAGGAAGGCGCGCACTTGATACAGATTTGGTTGTTTCCATTCTCTCGCCATCTGGCCAACAGCTTGGCCTGATTGGCACAGTAACGTTGTCACTGATCACTGATATATGGATCTCAGCAATATTAGATCCACGTGTCAGTTTCGATGTTGCTAACGGGCTAGCCGGCAGGGCTCAATAATGACATGTGGGCTCGTGATATGTCTACAACAATGCCGTTGCGTCCAACTCTGTCGTTTGGATTGCAGACATTTGTCCCGTTTTCAAACATGAATTGAATTGTTTCATGTAAAACTCATGTAAATTCTGGTCTTCCAAATGGATCCTTAGTGCTAGTGGTTCATGTTATTGTTTACTGTGTAGTCTCCTCTGTCAGTTTCAGCCGTAAAAAACAGAGTGCATCGCAATGGCCATGTACACTGCAATTGATACAAATTGTGACTTTATCACTAACACAGAGATCTGACCTCAGTAACTTTATCACCGTGAAATCGACTACACAGGAACCTCTCTGAAAAGATGGTGAATCAAATTAAAGACGGTGAATCAAATTAATTGTCGGCATCATCGATAGAGTTCATCTTTTGAAAGATGCACTAAACCTTATGATATTTTTACACTTCACGGTTGAACTCTCAGGCTGCCAGTCCAAAGAATTCTGCAGCCATCACTCGTTCACCGGGTGCTAATCTAGTGTAACGACCCGTCCAGAGTTCGAAAATATCATCGAAACGGACAAGCCAATATTTTATCGAATGCGAACGAGTTTGAAATTAACCATTCCACTCGGCAGTAGTCTCATTACAGAACTGAAATAATCTTAATACAACTGTCTTATAAAGCTACATTTAGAGGCATACCTCGCAGCGACAATATTACAAAATAGCCACGAGGGCAAACCATAACTTGCAAGCAACTATCATCTAAACTTCATCACTTGGGGACTAGGCCCGAGACCCTGCTCTTCAGGCTCCTCGTAGACGACGTCTTCTTCTTCACCGACGAATTCCTCCTCGTCTTCCGGAAGTTCTGCGAACTCTGGGGAAGGTTGTAAAACAACAAGGTGAATACTCAAGAGTACTCAGCAAGTCTTGGAAGTTTGTATAGATGCAAGGATTCAAAGGGCGGCTGGAGCTTTCAAAGGAGTAATAATAGTTTTTTTTATAAAATTTCTAAGTGTTTATACCTTCGGATAGAGGCCCCAACCTCTAACCGGATTCCCATAGTGAAATAAGTATAGTTCCAAGTACAACAAATTACATATTCTCAATACCCGGGATTGCTTTGCAACAAATCCAAATCTTTTCCATCAATTCCACATACCACATCGTTCCATCTCAACATCAATCACCATCTTACCATTCATCATAGTGAAATAAGTATAGTTCCAAGTACAACAAATTACATATTCTCAATACCCGGGATTGCTTTGCAACAAATCCAAATCTTTTCCATCAATTTCACATACCACATCGTTCCATCTCAACATCAATCACCATCTTACCATTCATCATCATCACCGATACTAACTTGCCCATCCGTCGGGAAAGCTTTTCCCTTAACCATGACCTTATCCCAATCACATTTTATCTCTCATCTAGTTAAAAATCTCACGGTCACTCCCTATAAAACCTTTCGGCTTTCCGCTCCACACAGGAACGTTCCTAGCCACTTAGGCTAGCCGTATACCCACCGATATACTCTGGTAACGCCCCATCCCAACCATTTTGCTGAAAACAAATCAAACACTACGCAGGGGAGGTCACATGAAGTCACTTGCCCATATCCGTGGGCACGGCTGTTCGAACAGATTAAAAACTTTAGCTGAAGGTGTACACTTTATCCTTGCGACACGAACTTACTCCTTTACCGCGCTAGTAGAGGAGGTTCGGGACAAGGACTTTCTAGAGCAGACCTAGGATACCCCGCTGCCGCCTAGATAGATTCACGGTCAAGGATCAGGAATCACTTTTCCTTCGTCTCCCCTGGACATCCCGCGGGTGCTCCACCACAATTCCTCACTCACAACCTCATCTCTCGTGCCCGTTAGGGACTTTGCAAGTAAAACCGCGAGTCACCCCGGCGATTCCATATCTTTCGAGAGTCGGGCCATCCTAAACCCGCTAAGTACTAGCCTAGGGGCAGAGCCATTATACCCACAAAGTTGCACGATGGTGTGCTCATGCTCTCCCAAGGAATCGGTCCTTATCATTCAATCAAGGTTTTCAAACAATTCCACACAACACATTTTCAAATCACACATTTGCTCAATCTATCTCTAGTCGACATGTTTTGAGTATGATTATGTGTATATGTGTAGTGCACCCATATTTCAAGGAATGATCTAAACGAAAGCAACAAATGAATAACTTAAATACAAGGAGTTTAAGAGTAAATCCTAAGCGACAAAGATAAATAGGGTAATCAATAATCAAGGAGGCTTATCACAATATTAGGTTTTAGTTGTCATAATGCTCAAGCAAATGACTAATAGTGTACGTGAGTGTTCGCCTAATCATGCACATATACATTTTTAAATCATCACAATCATGCAATAGGACTAAAGATGTTCAAAGGAAGACTTGCCTTGTTTTGGGTCGAAGTCCGGGTCGTCGACGAGGCGATCTTGAGCGGTGTCGGCGTCGGCGACTACACGGTATAATATAAATAAAATAAGAACACACATAAAAAAATTCATAAGTTGTTTTTTTTCTATTTTGTAGTGCCAAAATGTTCGTAAGGTTTTTAGAAAAATACAGGTTCTGGAATGGGCTCAATCGGAGTTGAATTGGATTTTTTGGGATTTTCTAAAGATTAAAATGATTTCTGGAAACAGGAAACAGTATTGTGTATAATGGGCTGGCTGTATTTATTATTCCCAAAATTAAGAAACCACACTGTTCCTTAGGCTGGCCGAGTCGGCCCACTTGGCCCAGCGCACAGCGCAGGTGCACGGGAAACGGAGGCAACCGCGCGCGTGGTTCGGCACGCGATGCCGACGTGGTGCGCGGCCACGCTAGCGGGCCCGCATGGCAGTGGCTAGGGTAGAAACAGAGGCGGTGCAACGGCAAAAGGCGCGAGTGGTACGGCTGGATGGGACGCGCGCACAGCGCGATTGGGCAGGCGC
>KE372369.1:408683-424425 GCA_000418225.1 Zizania latifolia
CAGGTCCGACGGAGGTCAACTCGGGCGCCCACGGCGCATGGGTGGCCTGGGTCGGTAGTGGCCAGGAGAAGAAAGGGGCAGAGAGCTTAGGAGGAGGAAGAAGAAGGGAATAGGGAGAGAATGGAAAAGAGATAACGGGAATGGGACAATGGCTGGGAGACAGGCAGGTCAACCGGGTTCGGCTGGCGATGCCCAGGAGCAGCGAAGAAGTTATTATTATTATTATTTTTAATTATATATATATATTTTTCTGTTTAATCCTGTTTTTAAATTATGGGCTTTACATCTAGCTGAGAAACAGAAGTGCGCAAAAGCAAAAGAATTATATGCAAAAACAATTCGTTCGCGCGTTCGCCATGGCTGCTACTCACGGAGCACGTTCGGGTACAACCCGCGGATGTACTCCGGCATGAAGTCGTGCCTCGTCAGGATCCCGACCACCGGCGGCCTCTGCAAAAGAGGCGAGTTTTAGATGCAAAAATGGCGGAAAAGTTGGTAGGGTTCGGCTAGTGCGTGGCTCTTACCCCCGGCGTCCTCGGCACGACGCACATGTGGCGGAGCCCGAGCTCGCGGAAGAGCACGGCGGCCTTGGCCAGCGACATGTTCTCCACAACGGTGTACGGCGACCGGTTGGTGATCGGATGGAGATCCACGTACATGTCCATCTCCTCCTCGGTGAGGTCCATGTCGTCGACGGTGAGGCCCTTGCCTGAACCGGCCTTGGCGAAGTCGAAAGGAGCCAGCTTGCGGAACACCTCGGCGGCACCGGTCTTGACGCGGCCGCTGGTGAAGGTCCTGCTCTGCAGGAGCACGAGGAGGTGGGAGCGCAGCACGAGGCCGCACAGTTCCGGTGCCGGCGCGAATGGCTGGTCCTCGATCACCGGGAACCCGTTGTGGCTCGTGCGCCGCAGCGTGTCCACGACGGTGCCGACGCGCTCGACGGTGGAGAAGGTGATGAGAGGGCCGGACACGACGTCGCCGGCGACCAGGCTCCGCATGCACGGCTCGCGGTGCACCTCCAGGTAGGGGAGCCCCTTCATGCGCACGATCTGGTCGTACACGCCCTTGTTGAAGCAGTCGGCCACCGTCTTGGAGATGAGCAGCACCAGCATGATGAGCGGCAGTAGCACCAGGTCGTTTGTGAGCTCGAGGAGGATGACGCACACCGACACCGTCATCCGCATCGTCCCGCCGAGGAAAGACGCCGCGCCGAGCAGCGCGAAGAGGCCCGTGTCGAGGCCGGTGGGCGCGCCGAACAGCATTCCTAGCAGCCGCCCGAACGACGCGCCGGAGAGGATCACGGGGATGAAGAGGCCGGACGGCACTGCCACGCCATAGGTGACCAGGCCGAGAGAGTAGACGGCGGCGAAGAACGTGAGCAGCGTGGACACGCCGAACTCGTTGTAGGTGCCGCCGCTGAAGAGGTTGCGGATGGCGTCGTCGTTGGTGTTGAGGAAGATCGACGCCATGGCGTTGTACTGCCCCGGAGGACACCGGAAGGCCTTGAAGTTGCCGGAACGGCCGATGGTCGGGCACCTGCCGCTGGCGCTGAACTCCGGCGGGCAGGGGGTGCACGTCGTCATCCACGGCAAGCCGAAGGAGCAGCACGAGGTGACCAGCGAGATGGCCACCGTCAGAACGATCTTCCACGGGGCGCCCTTCCTGCAAACCCAAATGCAAATCAAGTCAGTGATCTTTCTGAAGCTGCTTCAGATGTACAGATCCAGGCGACGATTACTCGTTGATGTAGCTATATGTGCGAAGGATCCGGTCGAGGAGGAAGTTGAAGAGGGCTCCGAGTAGCCCGCCGAGGACGCCGAGCAGCGCAACCACGGCGAGGTCCATGGCGGTGTAGGACGTCACCTGTGAGCTGACGTCGAACATGATGAGCCCTCCGTTCCCAAACAGGCCACAGTTGCCGCTGCGGCAGTACTCTATCAGGGACCTTAGCACCATTGCCGCCACCGCCGTCGTGGAGAACGTCCTCCACAGAAGCGCGCTGCGCCACCTGAGAAATTTCAAAGGTGGCTTCGATTGAAAATGTTAAAACTTTCGTTTTACAACTTGTAACATAGTGCCATTTTCGAGAACATGTTAACTAAACGGCCAAATCGACCTGATAAACCTGAATTGCTAAAACACACTAGGAAAAACTACACCTTTCAGGTACTGCCTCCATCCAAAATACTTTATCTGTAACCATTTAACTTTATTTCCATCTTCTTTCGTCCAAAATAACTTTATTTCTAACTTCTTACTTACCATCTACCATCAGTTCACAAATCTATTCATTTATTACTTCTTAACTATCACTTCACGGTACTACTTTCTCATTAAGATGTGGCAGTTTGGTATGTTAATCTCGTCACTAATTTATTAATTTTATCTTAAAAAGTTAAGTCTTTACATAATAAAGTATGATGATTTACCAAGACGTTGCTTCTTCAAGTGCAAACAGGACACCACCAACAGGCGCGCGGAATGCTGCAGTGACACCCGCTGCAGCTCCGGAGGTGATGAGATCCCTGCGGTCCAAATCGTTCTTGAAGTACCTGAGCCACCTCCAAGTGAGGCCGTACTTGGTCGATCCGCCTTGTCCAAGCAAGGACGCTACACAAGATCCAGTGTGCACCATAGGCCCTTCCTTGCCCAGCACAAAACCGGCAGATACCCCAAGCACAGAGCCAACAATCTGCAGTCCCCCAGTTTCACAGCATGATCAAATTAATGTCGAGACGAATCAGGAACAGGAGACTGGAAGTATTCAGGATCATACAGACCTTCACGAAGAGGGTGCCGGGAGCCAAGATGGACGGCGCGTCGACGCCGTTCAGATAGGCCTTCACCTCGGGTATTCCGGAGCCGGCTGCCGCCGGAGAAATGTAGGCGCACAGCGCAGCAGCTGTAGCTGCCAACGCTGCATTGCAGCTAATGTACCATAGAAAGGCCACCTTGTACCTGATATAGCACCAAGCATTGTTTGATTGTTGAGTGTTGAGTCCCCAAGAAAGGATGGATATTGTTTGTTTCTACCTGCTCTGGAGCATCAGATTGCTCGTCAGGAGCAGCTTGAACCCGGCGATGTTTTCGACGGCGATGTTGCTGAAGAATCCTATGAGTCCGACGACTGATCCTACTAGAAGTGCTAGAATCCATTTGAGGACCTGGTATTGGAAGATATGGGCTTTCCCCCTTGATCTCCAGTCCTGCTTGTACACGTCGTTCTCCACAATTCTGAAATCATTAGTAGGACAGCATGAGAATCTGAATCTCACTACGTCGCTTAAAAAATTGTAGTCAAACACATTATTCATAATTACCGTACTTAGGATTGAAACACCCACATTTCACTAAATTAATGACAGGGCAGTGCATCAGATTAAATCTGATCGAACAAAATCGCCAAAGAAATAGAGAGGGCAGCAAAGATCGCACAAGGGCACGAACTCGTAATCCAGGCTCTCGATGGGGCAGACGTTGGCGCCGACGACGGCCATCTGCGACGTCGTGTTGGTGCCGCGCCTGTGCAGCAGCGGCCGCTCCAGCTCGCCGCCGCCGCCGCCCTCCTCGAGGTCCATCTCCCACCTCACCGACCTCGCCGACGCGGGCGTCATTGCCGACATCGGCGTCGCCAGCGGCGTCGGCGAGGCACTCTCCACTTCAGTGGCGGCCATCGTCGTCGTCGTCGTCGTCCTGGATTCCCTCCTACGGGTAGTTATTTCAGTTATTATCTGTGCCGCTTCTATAGTCGCAGGCTCGCAGCAGAGGCGAGCCATGCATGGACGGTTTCTTCCTCCCGCCGCTGGACCCTGCAAAATACACCGTTGACGAGATATATTAATGGCAGATCAAGCAAAAAAGTTTTTTTAAAAGTTGTTTGGATAAACAGTGTGTCATGAAAAACGGATAAGTACAACATGATTCAGAAATCAGAATATGTTTGTATTAGATTGAAAGATTTAAAGGAGCTTCCCTCTTTGTATATATAGGCATCGGTGAGTCTCGAGGTGTATTCTTGCATGACTCTTAATCATGTTATAATAGGATTACGTCATTGATCACGACGTGTTTTATCTCTTATTTTTTATGATAAGATTTGATGGTTTAATCTCTGACCGAAAAATCAACTAACAATTTGATGGATTCAAAATATGTTGCTACAGATGTGTACTATGCAATAATTTGTCACCATTCAAACTAGCTAATAACAACATCTAACATGACTCAGTAAACATATATTACACGGTTGATTCAATCTGTATTAATTCCCTCACCTTCGTGGATCGTTTGAACTCAGGGCGAAGGGGAGAGGGTTAGGCGGCTGCATGCCCTTGCAGTCGGCGAAGACAATTGCAGAGCTGCAGGCCAGAATTGCAAGGCAAGGGTCTGCAAATACTCGTGCAGTTTACACGTAGAAGAATTAATTTATAACCATGAGTGATATGGGTATGAGAAATTTTTTAAAATCAAATACGGGTATGATATACATGTATGTATTTTACCCGTTGTAATTTCTGCTCCACAACCAATTAAAAATGACAATGATCAGCGTGCATGCGCCATGCCACTCTCGACAAGTTCAAGCTTTGCAGAAGAAGCTTGGCCGGCCGTGCGTGTAACCTATCACAACACGGGAAGAAATAGGACACTTCTAATCTCTGACACAATTATTTCTTTCCGATTTGAATAGGTTTATCTTATAGATGTTAATTACTACCTTTATATTATATTTTTGAAAATCAAACTTCTTTAACATTAACCAAATTTAAATAAAAATATATTAATATCTATGATATCAAATGAATAGTCTATTAAAACATATTTAATTATTGTTTTATTGAACTTAATTTAATATTATATTTGTTGATATATTTTTTTAGAAAATTAGTAAAATTTTAAAAAATTAAACGACTTACAATATGTAGGGAGGGAGTACATCCCATAAGTTTTCATACAAACTGGACGTATCCTCATCATCACAGTGGTCTTAAATAAAGAGTAGCTTTCACCTACTTAGATATCTCTATTGTATAATTGTTCATCTGCTCTGCTTACGACCTACCGCTGATAGTATAGATTCCTTGAAACATAGTCGTTTGTGGTAAAAAAACAAAATCTCCATACAATAACAATAACTGCTGACATTACACACGTGCCAACCCGTTTTAGAGAAAGAGATTACCCACGCAGTAACCGTTTAACAAAAACAGATTATCGACCCATGCAGTAATCATTTAACAAAACGGACAGAGATTAATTACGCACACGAATAAATTGTCCACGCATTATAATTTAACAAAAATATATTATGAACTCATCCTCGCAAGGATCACTTAATCTGATTTTATTCTGCGAAGTGCGTCAGAAATTTAGCTGGATCACTGCTATTGCTACGGCACAAGATTCTATCAGGCCCAGCCCGCTCCGATCCACGCGTTCCCTGCAAATCTGACGGCCTCCTCCTCCAAATCTCTCGCTCTCGTATGGGCCGCCAAATTGCGCCCTCCTCCAAATTACGTCTTCTGACGGGCCGGACTTCTACCCGACAGCTGACAGGTGACTCCAAATCTGTTCCAAATTATAAATTTCATAAATCTGGTGCGATATGCTTTGAGATCAGTATTTTTCACGCACCTCCAGCTATTTGTATAATAAAACTAAATTGTTTAATTTTTTTAGTTAAAAATAGAAAACATATAGTCAACTAAACAATCACACTCACTCTTGATCAAGATTTCTTATTATTAAATTACATGCATCTACCAGTTTAACCTAAAAGCTTAGTTTGATGGGAAAGACGGACAATTTATTTTATATTCTAGCATTTTTCCTCGTGTGAGACTTGGGACCACTGTATTGAGTTGCATGCATCAGCCCGTTTAACCAAAAAAATTAAATTAATGAAAAAAACAAATAATTCACTTTATATTTTAACATTTTACCGTAAAAAAGCTTAGATCCCGGTGTATACCAAATATGACCTAAATTGCGAGATGTACCAAAGCACAATGTACTGTATAGTGCACCTCGAAAGCGCCGAGAGCCCCAGCATTTCAGGGAAGTCACGAAGCACATTGGGCGTGTAGAATCCACAATTTCTTGGCGAGCAGATCAAGCTGGCTTTATTCGTTTGTAGTTTGCGGCTTCAGTGCTGCACCATCCGGAATTTCCGACATTGTGCACCGTTCAGTGATTTCTATGCTTCTCCTCGAAACTGCTAACTTCCATCCTGTGAGACGGACAGCTTCGTGCATGTAGGAGTACACGTACACCTAGCTAGCACTGACATTAGCAAGGAGAGATATCAGATATTCGTCTCCAGAATCGACATCACGCTTTGTGTAAATAAATTACCTTTCCCTACGTACATCTCTCGTCGAGTCGTCGTAGTACTTCACAGGGAACTTCAAAGTTCAGACATGCAGAGCTGAAGTGCAACTTCCTTTTTTCCTTGAATCCTTCCTGATCTCTTTTTCTGGTCTTTTTTCTCTGTTTATCTGTTTGGAACATTGATCAAACTGTTTATACCTTTCTCTTGCTATGTGCATGTCTTGATCTTGAAGCTCCAGATGGAAGAATCAGGTCCTGTTTGAAGATTGGAGTGTCCAGTTCATCATGGTATCGTATGCTAGCCAGTCTCCCAAGCTATGGATCATCCGTGCATCGCTTAAATCTCCTCCTTGTTCATGCATGTCAATCAGCTCATGTACTTTGAACTGGCTATAGAGCACGCCAAGTTCAAATTTTACCCTTTGAATTGACAGATTTTGCCGTTTAGCTACTCGTACATTTGCAGTTGTCGCGTTTCACTGTGACAAGCATGAAGGCCACGCTTGACGACGTCAAGGCTGTGCTCACGAGGAAGGAGCCCTTCACCTTCGTCGCCAAGGCAGCCGTTTTCCTTGTGATCTTCGCGCTCGGCGTGGTTGCCGGCCTCTGGGCGGTCACCGGGCCTCGACAGTATTACAGCAGCTACACCGGCTTCCTTTTCCCGAGCACCAACGTATACCGCGGCGGCGGAGGCGGCAGTGTCTGCTGCCGTCCCGGCGTGGACGTGGGGTTCGCGGAGTTCGTGGCGCCGACGCGGCTCATGCACAACATGTCAGACGAGCAGCTGTTCTGGCGCGCCACGATGGCGCCGGCGTCGCGCGCGTACCCGTTCGAGCGCGTGCCCAAGGTGGCGTTCATGTTCCTTGCCGGCCGCGGCGTCCTGCCGCTGGCGCCGCTCTGGGAGCGATTCTTCCGCGGCCATGAGGGGCTCTTCTCCGTCTACGTCCACGCGCCGCCCGGGACGGTGGTCAACGTGTCCAACGACTCGCCGTTCTACCGCCGGCAGATCCCCAGCCAGGTGCAGGACACAATTAATGCCGACAGCGCGACACGCCAAACGCCATTGCTGGCGTCTTATGCCGCTCTTGAACTGATGATCGCATACGCATGCAGCATCTGATCCTTCCACGGCTTATCTGCTCTGTTTCTCCCAGGAAACCTCATGGGGCTCCGTAACGCTCATGGACGCCGAGAAGCGGTTGCTCGCGAACGCGCTGCTCGACTTCTCCAACGAGCGGTTCGTCCTCCTCTCCGAGAGCTGCATACCGGTGCAGAGCTTCCCGACGGTCTACGGCTACCTCACCGGCTCGCGGCACAGCTTCGTGGAGGTCTACTACCATAAGAACAATCAGTGCCGCGGCCGGTACAGCCGCCGGATGGCGCCGGACATCACGCTGCCGCAGTGGAGGAAAGGCTCCCAGTGGTTCGAGCTCAGCCGGGACCTCGCGATGCGCGTTCTGACGGACACCAAGTACTACCCCCTCTTCCGGCAGCATTGCCGGCCGTCGTGCTACCCCGACGAGCACTACCTCCCGACGCTCCTCAACATGCTCCACAGCGACCTGAACTCGAACCGCACCGTGACGTACGTCGACTGGTCTAGAGGCGGCGGCGCGCACCCAGCGACATACGGCGCCCGCAACGTCACGCCGGACCTGATCCAGCGCATCAGGAGGAGCGAAAAGCCCTGCACGTACAACTCCCGACCGACCTCGACGTGTTTCCTCTTCGCGAGGAAGTTCTCCCCGGACGCACTGGCGCCGCTGCTCAACCTCTCGTCGACAGTGATGCAGTACTAGTTTTTGTATGATTTTACAACATAGTCAGGTATCACTGGTTCACTGTAGCAGCTGTTGAGCAAAAAAAGTTCTTTCTGCCGGCATCTTGTCGAAAATGCTACAGTGTGGCATGACAAAATGCAGGTTCATTAGGCATAAGAAGCACACGCACACCGGTCGCATTGACTGGTGAAGCCCCAGGCTGTCTGCTTGTCCCATGGTATCAGTGCAGCACCCACTTGCAGAGTTGCAGCACCACAATTTGCCGGTCTAACCAAAGGCCAATTGGCATTGAAGAACAACCACTACGTGCAACAGGGTCGATTCGGTTGTGCTTTCTAATCAAGGAACAACAGGGGCCCTTCGTCTGCTGGGGAGCTTGCATTGCACCAACCATTCCAGCTCTTTCTCTACTTTATGATCCAACAAGTAGATCATTGCATTCAATTTCAGCATTCCACTTGAGTACAGGGTGAAACCAAAACGACTGGTTGGTCGTGGCTGGACAGTGGTAACCAGCGGTTACATGCCGGTCCGGTTTAGCATCAGATCGGTTATCTCTAATGGACATTCATTGGTTAGCTTAAAAACCGTGGTTACCGGGCTAGTAATTGTGGTTTTGTTAACCTGCTCGAGTATGATCAGCCACGCTTCGCTGGCCCAAGAACTGGCCCATTTGAAGCAGCATAAGAACTGTCATAACACTGAATCCCTTGGGGTTTCAGCAACTGCAGCCTGTCAACCAGTGCAACAAAAGCAGGGGAAAGCACAAAGTAAAGCTGCGGTTTCTCAGCCAAGGAAGGGATTAGGCAAAGCTGTTATCAGCACATCAATGGTAGCTGCTGAAAAGAATCACCAATTAGGCAGAGCATTGTTCATGCTTTTTGCAAAAGACAAAAAGCCTGGAGGAGAGGACAAATGAACTTAGCAGGTGAGAGTGGCACTCGTTACTGTAGTATAATGATTTTGAGCTTAACTTTTGGATACTTAAATAAATGAAGCAGGATTAATTAAATGGTCATTATGGACAAAAAGAGGGCGAAATCTCATCAAAATAAGCTCATGCAGCTCATGAAGAAAGGCATGTACTATCCACAGAAGCTTGATTTCATTATATATATAATACCTGTATGTACAAGGACGTCTCTCTTTATGTACTCGCGCTGAGTGTTAACACAAGGCTGAGAAAATTTGATAGAGTTGGACCTTGCATTACAACAAGCTCAGGCACAGCCTTTCAGGATGTCAGCAAGACCGTTTCGCTGTTCATCGGTCAGCTGCTTCGGGAAGGCGATCTCAAACTTCACCCTTAGATCACCCCGTGCGCCTTTCTGATCAACGATGGGCATCCCTTCCCCTTTGATGATCTTCTCATATCCTGGGCAGATGATTTCATCCTGAAATGAGCAGCTCACCTTCTTGCCACCCAGTAGCCTGAATGAGAAGGACCAACCGGTGAGCGCGCTCACCAATGGCACCTCGGCTTTCAGCACTAGGTCATTGCCTTCCCTCTTGAACACTGGGTGTTTCTTCTCGGATATGACGAAAACCGCGTCACCAGGTAGGCACCCTGGCCTCTCATCCCCCATGCCTTCAAATGTGGTCTTGTTCCCTTTCTTCCACCCTGGTTTCACCAGGACCATCTGGGTCACCTCCTTCTTAACTATTGTCCTGCCCAAGATGTAAATCCAGTGAAGGTGATTAGTCCAAACAACACTCCAACAGAGAATCCAAGGAGGAAGGGAGCCCAGGAGGCCACCACCCTCACATGAACAAAGAATTATGAATAATACCCATTGCTCAAAAGGACCACTTTTGTTAGATGGTAGAGATCTAAAATCAGTGTATTCAAAGCGTCCAGCAAACAAGTATACACATACACACATGTGGCAAAGAAAGCAATTTGAGATTTCTTTCCTGGAGATTGGATCTTAACACTAAACCTCGGTCAACAACTGTTGTTGTTATTATCCCTTGTGTTTGGTAGGATAATCTTGCAAGAATAGGATAGATACCCTGAAGGGAAAAGGCACACACCAAAGGGCACTTGTGTAAAAAAGTTTCATGCCTATGTTCCAAAGTAAGCTAAATGTTCCACTGACGAATGCAGACTACAATAAAGCAGTCACCCCCACTGTAAAAAAGAAGAAGTGCGCTATAGCCTGGAAAAGATGGAGGTGGCTGTGCTGTTTTACTGTTTCTCGAGCATTTTCCAAACATTGCAGAGAATTGGGGGCGCAAAGTGGAAATGCATGTCACCATCAGAACAAATTCTGAATTTTTGCCTACCCTGAAGTTTCCAAGCACCGATCCATCCAAATAGCATGTAAGTGAGTGAATCACATCAAGGTTGTTCCGGTTGCATTAAATTGTAGTTTCTCTTTTAAAAGGGAATGGATGACAAGCGATTGCTCGTCGGAATTCAGGTGAGAGTTTCAATCAGTCTTGTTCAGGGATTAGGTGCGACATCGTTAAGGGGGGGAGAAAAAGGCTACCCGTTCTTGGTGACGACGTCGCGGGTGAACTTGACCTGCTTCTTACAGCCGAGGCAGAGCTCCTCGAGGGTGCACTCCAGCTTGCGCTCCAGCTGCGGCGCCTTGCGCATGATGGAGCTGGAGAACTCGGCGAACGCGCGCCGTCCGCCGGAGTTGCCGGAGCTGTACACCTTCTTGAACTCCCTCGCCGGCGTGCCGGGCGCGGTCCTCGTGCTGAAGTCATCGCTGCGTGTCCTCGTTATGTGCGCGCCGCCACCGCACGGCCTAACCCTCTCGCCGGTCCGGCCGTCGTTGCACACACCGAATACCGCCCTGTTCTCCTGCTGATCCAGGAGCGCCTGCACGCGCGAGAAAAAACAACATCACGACACACGTCACAATCCACAACGCAAACCCGCACGCTGGCACGCAGCCCTCCGGGAAGGCAAGAGTTCGCCGGCGTCGGCTCACCTCGTAGGCCTCGGTGATGGCCTTGAAGCGCGCCTCGGCCTCTGGCTTGGACGACGGCGGGTGCTTGTCGGGGTGCCATTTCTTGACGAGGTTCCTGTACGCGGCCCGGATTTCCTGCGGCGAGGTCTCCCTGGGGATGTTGAGGATCCGGTGGTACAGCTCGGGCGGGTTCCCCATTGGAGTGAACGGGGAATTGATGGTTCTTGGAACCGGTGGTCGCGGGGACGGGGAAGGCGAGCGAGAGGCGAGAGCTGAGGGGACTCAGGGGAGGAGGAGCTGGGTAAGTGGCGGAGGAGAGAGAGGTAGAGGAGAAAGAGAAACACCATGAGTTGAGTGAGAGAGAAGAGTGGCTTTTATGTAGGAGCAAACTGTATTTAGAGAGAGAGAGAAAATAGTTTAGTTTGTACAATGTTGCAGGTTGCAGGCTAGAATAAAAGGAGGACAAATTCCATGGGTGCGGTTATGAATTGACCATATATAAAACTGACCTACACTGTGGAGATCCAACCAATAATTAGCCGGTTTAACCAATAAAACTCTATCCGTATTTTACAAACTCTAGGTGTTTTTGTTGAGGTGTATCTGTACACATGCCTAATTATATATGTGTCTATTTACGGTACCCCTATTACCTTATAGGCTCGTAGGGCGGTAAGGGTTAAAACTAATATGAACCGTTGATTAAGTTGTTTAAAATAATTAATTAAAAAAGAAAATGGACTAATTGGCTTGATTATGGAAAATAATCTGCATGCATATCGTCCGCACGGAAAGTTTGTTGATTATTTCTTTTTTCTAGTGAATGCAACAATTAATCTGCTATCATGCATAGAAATGAATTAATTGTTGCATGTATGTAAGCCCGCACATATTAAAGGAATGTTATATGACCTATTACCTCTAGAAAGTAATAGATCATCGATATTAAATCTGAACCGTTGAATCATATAAATTGGATGGTCCATAAAATTTAGGGACACCATAAAATTCTTATTATATATAATAAGATACACTGCAAAATTGGAAAATGGAATCATGAACACGCATATCTGCCGTTGCTCCATGCTTATTTTTTTTTACCAAGTAAGCTCGTATAGTCATATATCCAAGCTTAACAAGTTAACATGTAAGGAAACTGTTTTTTAACCCTTGTCGACAGTGCTCTAACTGTTATTTATCGTGGTAACTGATCTAGTTAGCATCGTTATTGATATGATTAAATGATTTCTTAACAAATTTCTACAAATGGATAGCTGATAAAATAAAGAAAAACCACGACAAATAATGGTATCGTTATTTTGTGAACCATGAGCTGAGCTGGTCGGTGGGATTAAACACACCAGCGAGATCGGCAACCACAATCTTCAACTCACCGTGGTACTTTGGTACTACTGTATGAGCAGATCCAATGCAACTAATCACATGTAGTCAGAGAGCCGTCGCGACTTACTGCATGTACGTACGGTCGACAACGAGATCGAGCTAGCCGTGTCCTCCGGCCTTCTGCAACTGTGCATGATCGTGCATGGTTTCATCTGCTGCGGGTGATTGATTGGAGAATAAGTACGCCACGGTTAGCAATTATTGTCCGTACCGGGCTAAAAAAATGCGTTCTTACGCTGCCTGTCAGCAGATCACGCTGGCTGAGTCATCACTCATCACAGCGTATATATATACATTTTTTCCCCTGGCACTAACTTTTGGGCCACACAAACCCAACATCTTCTACACTACTAGACAGATTGATATATAGTATATCTACGAGTACATCATTATATGTATCATGTATGTACACTGCGCAACAAGTTATCAATTGAATGCGTTTATTTAGCTGCAGTATGTGTGAATGGCACGTGCGTTTTGTGGATCAATGGCCATGGATTCTTCTGTTGGGAGCCAAGCCAGCGGCGCGTATGTATGTTGTCGCGGAGTTTGGAGTCATGGTGCGTGACGAGCTGACCACTGGGTGGATGCAGTTGTTGTTGTTGTAGTGGTTGTAGCAACTTCGATCTCGATCACGTGGTGGATTTAAGATTTGGGGTTAGTTGTACATCGATCGCTAGATCGGACAACCAGGCGCTGTAAAAAATATGGTGTTCTGTGTTCTCGGCGATCCACGAACACGTGCAATATATATTAGCATTATTAGAGGAAAACCGGAGTATCGGATGGTGGATTCACGATTCGAGGGGCGAAGTGAGGCTAGCTGCATGGCGCAGGATCAGGATGCAACACCCCCGCGAATTGGCAAGACCGCAAGAGCTAGCAGCCATGAGCATCGTGTGCCCAACTGAAGCGCGTCCATCCGTACGCGCTGCATGCGGCGCGTGGTGCGTGGTCCGGCGAGGCGGGGGACGAGCGGTATCGGGTGGGTTTCACCGCGCGAGCGCACGGCGCGAGGGGCTGCAGGTAGGTGGCGCGCGCGGCGCGGGTGGTGAGGCTGCGCGTGTAGGTGGTCGAGCGGAGCAGCCGGGCTCAACTGTGCGCGTTGCGCGACCACGCGCGCGGCCGGTTGCTCGTCAGCGTCGTGTCGCGATCTCGCCCCTGCAGTGTCACGTCTCGCCGCCCGCCGCGAGTTTGGCTCGGTTCCGTTGGGTTCCATGGGCGCGCGGGCCTCGTGTGACGTCTCTCATTCATTCATGCTCAGGTTTGAGGTCATTTGTTTCAGTTTTTAGCAACTGTAGCTACTATTAGACTCTAAAGCTAAAATAATCGGTTTAGATTTTAGATCTAGAATGTAAGAATCAGTAGTCGTAGAATTTAGAAATAAATTAGAATCCAGAAGTTAGAAACACCGGCTTCTCTAGATTCTTACCAGCTAGATATTTAGACCAGTCAACTACATCAACTAACTAAATATTCAGACTAGCTACTAAGAATCTTCGGCTAAAATAAATATGATTTCTTCTATTCAAGATCACCTTTACTATTTTCGAGCTGGCAAATTGCACATCGAAAACCACCCTGATGGAAGTCAACTGGACATAGTAAAGGTTCCCGGTTACATTACTTTCACTCGTCGGATCTGTACTCCATCTACAGGGAGAGTAGCCATGAGCCCTGGAGACTCTAGGAATCCACACATTCTTTTATCCCAAAAAAAAATGTATTTCTAATTTTGTACTAACTCAAACTATTCTAAATCTAACCAATTTTACAGAAAAGATAATAATATTTGTGATATTAAATAAATATCATTGGACTCAATAAACTTAATCACACTTGGAATAATTTAACCTAGTATAAAATCATAAATATAAGGCAATATAATTATTTGGGGATAAATGAAGCAATCACGTACTCACGTGATCCCTCGTAGTTAGGGGGTCACTTTTGGCCGACAATTCTGCCAAATTAAGACCATATTAATGCCCCAAAATTGAATGCAACGCATCCCTTTCATCCAACACGCAGAAAATTAGCAGCTCATCACACTCTTCACTGACCAAAGCAAAGAGACGTCCGCACCAAACCTACAGAAAAGCAAAGCAATGTCATACCAGAAGGACTGTTCGACAAAGGCAGCAGGAAGCAAGCGTCAAAGTGACAGCGAGAGAAGCTCGCAATATGGCTGTCAGTGGCTGAGTGAAACATGAAAGCTGAGCCCGTTTTGACCCCATGCAGAGTCCAAAATCAAATCAATATTAATCACGCGATCTTGACACACAAACGAATTAGAGAATGCTAGCTACAGAAGAGGCCAGCCAGGCGAAACACTGTAGACGCCAGTGGAAAGAAAGATCCTGAATCGTTGAGCTATGTCAGCAGTGAGTCAGACACGTTGTGTGTATCTTTGTTAGTTGTGATCGGATCAGAAATTCTATCCTATTTCCCTTGAGAAAAAAAAACTCGCAGTTATAAAGTCAGAAGAACATGGGATCCAATGGTTTATTGAGGCCAAAATAATGATATAAATGGTGATTTTCTCTTCAGTTATCTTTCCCTGAGAAGGTGCAATAATTATTCAGGTAGACCTTTAAATATTTCGAAACAACACAAAATTTGAAGCATTTGATACCTCCGTTTACTGAATATCACTTGTACATTTGCAATCATGGAAAAGGTGTAACTAAATTCCATGAACAATTAATGGTATTTTATAGTTGCCAAGGACTTGAGAGAAATGCTAAAGCAATGGCTAGTGGCTAGAGAATGGACCCCCATATTTACAACTCTATCTCCAAAAGTTTTTTGAAAAAAAATAAAGTTGACAATATGATAACATGTATTTCGTTTAGCAAATCGTTGGCCTATATGTTACAAGTTCTTGGAGCCTATCTACTAAGTTGGGTGTGTTGTATCTTCATCTCATTTGCCCTTTTGCCATTTCATGATAGAAAATTAAACTATGTCTTCCTTTGGTTGCCATCCTACAGGAGGCTGCATAATAGCAAAGGTTTCTTAGATTAATAGTGTCACTTGACAATGATATTGCAGGTCAAACTCGGAGCCAGGAGGGCGTGATTAGATTCTTCGTTGCGTCGTCTCTTCAAACTAATGGGATTAGAGCAATGTGATGACAGTTTGGCGCACACACCACTGGCGTCCAAATCACAGCTGATCCATCTGATCATTTTCTTGATTTGGTTTTCCTTCATGTCTTTTTGATGATAGCGGTGAAGTGAAACCACTTGATGCAAATATTTCTTAACTAACACATATTTCTCCCACTGAAGTGTCGGCAGATAG
>KE372369.1:443381-455776 GCA_000418225.1 Zizania latifolia
CTAGCTCCCTTTTTTCTAGATCGTCCATATTATGCAGAAACAGGAACCCTAATGTTTTTTTGTTCAGAGATTGTATACATTCCATCAGATGATCTTTATAAAAAGAATGCTCCGATTGGTCACCTGCAGTTGATTGAAGTTCTGAACAATCATCAGAAACAAGAAACTCTGCCCCAAAGAAAGAAGAAAGAAAACTCTGAAAGGCTGTGAATTGTGATTGCTTAAGTTGCCAACCTTCTTGCTGCAAGGTGGAAGGTTTTCTTTTCTTGCATAGACCCTCAGATGAGAGGCCTGTGTTAAAAGATAGCAGAAATCATTCATATCCCAGGCCCTGCTGAATATCTATTCTGGATAATCCAATGTGCTGGTACAGTCCTAGAGTTAAATACACAAGTGGTATGCATTATCTCACAATAATGTTTCATGTATGGAATTAAGAAATGTATGCCAGATGAACAACCTGGCTAATCTCAGCAAAACACAAATGAGTTGGCTAGTATTCAGAAATACACTTTTTAAGGCTCACCCGATAAGGCTCTAGATGCAGATAATCTTCTGCAACAGTCCTGTTGCCTGTTGGGCAAAAAAAAGGTGGTTGTACCATTTGATTTCTACTGATAAGTAGCCTGAAATTTTGCGCAAGATATTTTTCTATTTACTGATAAAGAGTCTTAAACTTTTCTGAGACTTTTGGGTTCATACGCATGAATACAGAATATTTTTTCCTTTTTAGTGTGAATACAGAGTATTTGTCAGGGTAAGGAGAAACGATACTTGTCCGCTGAGAGGTCAACGAAGGAAAGCCAAGAGAGCAATGGTTTTGATTATGCTGTTGGTTCTTAAATGCTCGGTATTTTTCGTAAGAATTTTTTTGTTCACAAACGATGTGATTCCAAAGGCATACTTTTCTAAATTAGCCATACTAACTCTACTCTTTAATAGTACCTGGTATTTTTTGTCATTTTTTTTAACGAATAATAATGTGATCCCACAGGCATACTTTCTAAATTATTTGTGCTAACTCTGCATAATAAAATAAAGTTATTTAAAGAAGATCTAGGGCATATCTGATACAACTTAGCTTTAAGATATATGATAGATGTAGAGTTTATATGATAAAATAAAGTTATTTAAATTTTTATTTTTAGTTTAAAATTAAACTACATGACTCATCTAAATACTAGCAATTTACCCACAACACCAGATCCAAAATTTGTTGAAAAAATGTTTGACTAGCTCTAATAAATTTTGAATCTAAAGAATGACTGACCAATGAGATGTTAATATAAAGTTCGTGCAGCATGGAACCGATCTAACATCTTATCCAGAAGCTAGGCAAACGGAGCCCAGTTGAGAGTTTTATTCCACTCTCATCTGCCCTACACTGCAGTCCTGCACTGTGATCACACAGTGAGCAGCTTATTTTTGTCTCCCCAAATCATAACGAAAGATGAACCAACCACCGTGCTGACCGCACACTTGTGTACATGCCGTCTCAATCATAGATTCATAGGCGAAATCCAGAAAGTTTTCGCGATGCGACGCAACGCAAAGAGAGCAATTTGCCAATGGGTGCAACAACTTTATCTAGTGCGATCTGGTAAAGTCTAACCAAGAAGAAAATGTCAATTCTGAATAGTTTCATGGGCAATATCATGCTCACAACAGGTCGTAATCTGAATTTAGGCAGAGTTTCACTTCCAGGTTGTTACAGTATGGTACTGTACCAGGTTGACAATAAGCTTGAAGTTGGTGAGCAAATTTGATGACCCCAGGGCATAAATCTTCTCCAAATCCCTTGTCTGACATGGAGATTGTACAGCCATCCATGTTTAGACAGACCTGCCAAAAACAAAGAGAACTGTTCAGGACAATTACAAAGTTCAATGTTGAGCAATTTCTAGATCACTGTAAAACTTTTGTCCAGAAACAGTTATGGGATAACTATGGATTCATGGCTCCTTTGAAATGGAAAGCTTGAACATCCTTGGTGCCATACCCAGTGTTTCCTGGTATGGAACTGTAAAAACATAACATAATTCCAGTTGCTCTATCAATCACTGTAAAGTCAGAACTGACAGCCATCTAATTCCAAGACTAAATTCATGTGCATTGATCCAAATCCACATGCATCAACACATTTCGGAAAGTCAGAATCAATGGCTTATGGCTCTCAAGTTCTGAGATTAAATAGATATGTGTGCATTTTTGTGCCAAGAATTCCAAATATTACCTTCTCAACAACAGATGGCACCTTCACCAAAAGTAAAACAGAAATGTGAAACGTGAGAGAACAGAGAAGTATGAATAGTTAGTATCTGAGCTGTGCCAAATGTACTAACAACATCAGCATCTTTGAGTTGGCTGCCCACATCCTGTCCTGCACTTGTTTGGAGAAAATGATCCTCTGTAGTTGCAGCTGGAACTGCACCCATCACTGACAGGTCCTGGGCCAATACTTCCCTATGGCATTTCCGTTCAAGTTCAACCAAGCCTGGCCTTTTCCCCATAGACTGCATGTCTAACCCAACTGGGGCCATCTCCATGGGAAACACCACCGTTTAACTAAAAGTATGCTGCATTATGACACCTCTGATGCATAAATACTTAAACAAGGTTAAAATAATAAAAAATGCTAAGCACTTTATCTAAGAACTTTAATTTTTAATGCAGTGTACTAAAGATAAGTGCTTAAACTTATTTTTTAAAATCATATCAACTTATGAAGCATCTTATTGCCGAATGCTAGCCTCTTGTTGTAGTGCTCAAAACCAGAAAAATAGATAAATAAGCTGATTAGATTGCATGCGCGTTGGTTTGACATGATATCAACATTTATTGGTTTGACCTAGGCATGCAAGTTGTTTACCACAGGCATGCAAGTGTGTTGGTTTGCCGCACATGCAAGTTTGTTGGTTTGCTGCACGCACGCAAGTTTGTTGGTTTGCCGCTAAATACATGCAACTTTATGTTGGTCGGTTTGTGTAGGTATCGATATCAAGCTGTGAGCCTATGATAAATTTCTGATCGAAGCGCTGCTGAAGCATCGACACTAGACGTAACGTTGCCTTTTGCCGTGAAGTTTCTGGCCTGAAAAAACTCAGGTTTTTCACTTTAAGCAGCTCTATAAGTTTCGTGTTGGAGCTAGCTTTAGTACCTTTAAGAAATGTATTTAATTATTTATCACTTTAGCCTATAGTTATAGACTTATATGATCTTACGAGTTATCTTCACAGATGTCAAATAATTGAATGACACCCACTTAAAAGTAGAAAATAGTTAAATCCCTTCTCCCTTAGAAAGATGTGAAATAAATCATTTGAAAAATGTAGATCGAACAAGGCTATAAACTTGTACATTTCAAAGGTTGATTTTTTAGTGGCTCAGTATTTCTGACATACAGGATCATTTTTGATCAATGATACGTGGATAAGAGAGTAAATTCTTAATTTCCAGGTATATGTGTATATGATTATTTTTTCTCCAAATAAAGCACCCATTTCCGCCTTCCAGCAGCGGTTACGCATCGCCACTCTTTGTCTTCCTTCCCCTTTCCGGTGATCCGGTCTGTAGAGATTCTCATTCTTCTCTCCCCAAAATCAGACATCACCAAGCCGATGGCGGAGGCGTCCTCGTCCTCGGCGACGGCCCCGGCGCTGGACGCGGAGGCGATTGCCGCCGTAGCAGATGCGGCGCCACCGGAGGAGATGACGCTGGTGACGAAGTGGAGAGGGAAGGACTACACGCTGCGGATGGTGGGGGACGACACGATGGGGGAGCTGAAGCGGCGCATCTGTGAGGTCACGGGTGTGCTCCCCATACGGCAGAAACTGCTCTACCCCAAGCTCTTGCTCAACGACGACTCCGTTCTCCTCTCCTCCCTCCCCCTCAAGCCTAACAGCAAGTTCACCATGATTGGGTAAGGGCAATCAATCCTACACCTCCATCTCTGTCTTGTCTCCTCGCTTGTGTGCTTGTAATGCCTTGTTGCGAAAACGCTTTCATAGTCGTCGTTGAACTGAATGATTAGTTTGTGACCATCCAGGGGAGGGTTGGATTTAGGTTGGTGAATCGTCGGACGGATATGCACATTTTGTTGGGGTCACCCCGGTTTTGAAATGGGATCGGTGAGATTTGGAGTGCTGGAAAACCTAATCACTAAACCCTAGATTTGTTTGGTTACTGTTCGTTCGACTGTTTGCATCGCGTTGTTCATGCTTCGAAATTGTTGCTTGTTTCTTATGGACTGGGATGCTGGGAGCCTGGGAGCGGCATGTTAATTGTTAAGTTTGCTTTGACCTTAAATGGTGCAGAATGTGGAAATGTTTGTCTATTCAACGAGTTTGACGAATGGATGGGGAGCTATATGGGTGGCGATGCAGTAGGTGGTGTTCATCTCAGAGGAAAGAATGATCTTCTTAAACCTTGATCCCTCACAGTTTATGCTGCAGTTGCAATACTCATCTTATTTGGGGTTGGCCTGGGTTTAGTGCACCAAACCATCTGCAAAACATGTGAATTTGTTGTTAAATTGATGGATGATTGTTACCAATGGCTCCAACATGATTATCTGTGAAGCATATGAATTCAATGTTAAATTATTATTAATGGCTGCAACATGATTATGTAGACCTTTTTTTGCTTTTGGCGGAGCACTGCAAGTTAGTCTTTAATTCTCTAGAGGCCTGTGATAATTTCTTTTCTGATATGCTTCTGAGTAGTGATGTGAAATTGCCAAATTGGATGGTGATTATTTGTTTTAGTGATACAAATTGTGCAATCAGTAATGCTATGTTCAGTTGGCATGTTTTTGGAGGTGATTGAAATGTTGAACCTGAATGATGATCCAGGAGCAAATTAGTTGCTCCGTACTTAGTATGTTTGGGCAGTACTATGTAGACCTATGATCCTACAATGCCATATCTGTGTTCTAATCTGAAAGCCTCCTTTGTTGAATTTGAACACCTTCCTATGAACACAGTTTGGTCAGCTTCTATGCATTCCATTTTCTGCTGTGAAGTTGCCCATTATGCTTTTCCTCTTCTTCACATTGTTGCTTGGTAAATTTTGCAAATTGTGTGCACTGAGCCACTGATCTAATCTGATTTTCTGCACATAGGTGGATCATGTTTTCATGAATACTTACCAAATACCCATGCTTTGAAATGGATTTCAAGTAAATATATCAGAAGCTCTAAATTTGAAAGGTTATATATGTTCCTCAGAAAACATATATAATTACAACCGGACATCAATCCACAATTAGCCTTATTAATTTATTATATACAGTGAGATGGTACAGTTTGCAAATTGCAATTGGGATAGCTGTTGCATAGAACTTTCAGTTGGCATGTTTTTCTTGTCCCTAATATTTTCTCCATTCCCTAGCACTCCCATTTGTAGGATTAGTGGATGGTGGGAAAAATGTATGTAAAGTGCACAAATGACAAACATTTGTACCATAGTCATCCCATTTAGGGGGAAAATGCCTTATGGTGGGCTTGCTAAGAAAGCTTGTGAAACATTATACATTGGATATACACTTTGGAGTGACGCTTGTGACTTTTTATGAACCGGATCCTTATTATCGTTTCCAAGTATGAACTGTGAGAGATGTACCTCATTATCCTTATTATCCTATACTAATTGGGCACTCTATTGGAGTTCCCACATTAACCAGAAAGATCTGGCTGTTAATTAGATGAGTTATACGATCATGACCTTAAATCCTACATGCCATTTACTTTCCAATCTACCTTTAATTTTGTGGGCTCTTTCTAAAGCTCATCTACTGTATTATATCTCCAACCAAATACAAATTGATATTTCTGAATTTCGTAATTATTAAAAAGCGAGACTCCAAACCGAGTATAAGTTATAACTCAATTTTTATTAATTAAAATTTTCAGAATTATTAAATCATGTGTATATATAACTCTAACCTGAGTATAACTCGATATTTATTAACTACTAATTTTAGAATTATTAAATCATGAAAAAAACTACAATTGAGATTCTAAACTGAGTGCAACTCAATATTTATTAATTATGAAGTTCACAATTATTATTAAGAGGCAGTGCTTTGCACAGGTTGGTGACTAGTTATTTGAGCATTTTGGCTTTACTTAACAGCAGCATATTCAAATTCTCAGGTTCTTTTGAAGGGTTCAAATATGTTTTTTTTTCAAAAGTTTGAATTCATATGCTATGAATTTGTGCCCCATTTAAAAGGCTCTTACTATTTACTGCATTATTTTTCGTGTTTCTTAAGTTGTCTTGGACTGAAATTTTCAGTACTGTTGAAGATGAAATATTTGTGGACCAAGAAGATGATCCAGAGATACTCAATGATTATGAAATAGACCAGAATGAAGTTACAGCTATCAAGGATAAAGAGGTATATAAGCAAAAACTGAAACGGCGTGCAAGTCAATATAAGGTATGTTTCCATGTCATTTTCATTTCCTGTTATATGTTTCTTCCTTACACATGCTTTTATGCTTTTATGGTTTCATGACTGTTCTTTCTTTTACTAAATCTAATGCACCTCTTAGTGCCTGCCCCTTGGATCTATGCAAAGTTGGTAAGATTTCCTTCATGGTTCATGTTGTGACTTGTAATCTATAGTTTCAGCATATTGATACTAGAATACATTATCTAAAAAACTAGAAATACTGTGTTATTTCACTCGCTGATATACCAAGGCCATAACAGTGACAATGATTATTTCCCCCCTTGGGTGGACTGATTGAACCCATAGCCAGAAACTTCTCTTAGCAGTGATATGTTAAGTGTACACCCCCAAGTGGAGGTAGTGTTTGTGAATAACAAATCTGGACATTTTTGCGGCCAATGTCAAGCTACTGCAATCTGCTGCTATGTTCCACAAGCCTGCTGTCGCTGGTGGTTCTTGGGCCGTTGGGCACAAGGCGCAGGTGGAGAAGTGTAGCTGCTGCAATGGCTGTGCTCTTCACAAGCTGATAAGTTCCAATTCTGCAACAAACTAACAAAGTATTAGTTTATCATGCATCTAGCTATGTACATGTATTATTTTTTTTCTTCTGATTGATATTTTGCATTTTTGCATGCTGTGGACCCTGTACTAGATGTCTTATTGTGTTACAAGTCATCATTAACTTAGAATTGGGAGTGTTTTTTAAATTCTGCCATAGGAATGTGGCATCTACTGTATTGCCCGCTATCTGCTATGACCCCACTATCAGCTATTTATTACCTTGGTGTTAGCCATAACTCTAGTGTGTCTTGTACTTAATGTAATAGTCTATTGGTTCCTAATCTATTAGTCATACTGTTGAGACGACAAGTCAACAACAGAAGCAGCCAGTGGATGAGTGGAGGCTGTTGGTTATGAAAGCAAGTTGCTGAGCTTTTTCTATCTTGATAAACGTACGTGGGCATCTAATTTATCTTTTATTTTTTCTATTTCCGACTTTCCGTAGATCAAGATATTGAATCCGTGCCGCAAAGGGAAAAGACTGCTTGTCTTAGACATTGATTATACTCTATTCGACCATAGGTCTGCTGCTGAGAATCCCATTGAACTGATGCGTCCATGTAAGGGCACCTTCCATCACCACTGTTATGTTTGGCGATTAGCTGTCATAAAGTTTCATGCCAAATTCTTCTTTGCAGATCTCCACGAGTTCCTCGCTGCTGCATATTCAGAGTATGATATCATGATATGGTCAGCAACTGGGTAAGCATTTTGCTACTCAAAACTATCAGTAAATTGCTGTGAAATATCAAATAAGTAAATAAAAATACAATTGACCTTTGAATGTAGCATGAAATGGGTAGAGTTGAAAATGGGTCAGCTTGGAGTTCTTGACAACGCCAACTACAAAATTACTGCTCTTCTTGATCATTTGGCAATGATAACTGTGCAATCTGAAAACCAGTCATCTGGAAAGAAAACCTTCGACTGCAAGCCTCTTGGTGTCATTTGGACTCAGTTCTCTGAGGTTAGTACTAGTGAATATGTGACCAAGCCTTGTTGAGTTATTTGCTCATTGCCTCTGTTTCTTTCACATGCAGTACTACAACGAAACAAACACAATCATGTTTGATGACCTCAGGAGGAATTTTGTCATGAATCCACAGAATGGTCTTGTGATCAAACCATATAAGAGAACCCATTCAAACAGAAGCACTGATCAAGAGCTGGTGAAGCTTACACAGTATCTTCTTACCATTGCAGAACTAGAAGATTTTAGCAATCTGGACCATAGTGCATGGGAATCATTCACAGAAAATGCCAAGAGACGCAGACGCATGTAGTATTTTCACAGTATATTGATCGGCGGAAAGAAAGTTAGCCCTCCTTTTTTGTTCAGTGCTATTAACTGCATAGATTAGCACATATTGGATTGACCAGGACAACCCCAATACTACTTAGAACACTCTACAAACATGGCTACTTTCGATCTGCATTAAAACATTTCCAAATTACTACAGTTTTTTCTCAACTTTCCCGTGTGCATTTCAATGTCAAACTTAGAAGCTTTGCCCTATGTTTTTTTTATATGTTTGCACTATTGTTTTAATCTATCTATTCTTGCCCCCACCGTGTGGCCTCTAGCATGTGCAGTGTTCTGCAAGAGTTTTAATGGGACGGTAGAATCATGAGCTTGTCCCTCGACTCCCATGTCCCATGGGGGACTTGACTGGGTTGAGTTTACTACTGCCAGTATGGTACTGATGACTGATGAGTGAGGCTGCCGCTAGCCTCTGAGGCTGACTGGCTCTCGTAATGTATCATTTCAAGCACCATAATGGTGCTGCAGCCATCTTGGCATCTCTATGCAAGAACCAGGACAGAATGGTCCCTGTTTAGTGAGTGCTTCTGCCACCGTGTTGGTACTATCTTGATAGATACTCTCTATACTACAAATCTTTTACTTATAAATTAGCGGTTAATGTAAAAGAACAAATATCTCTTATTAATATAATAAAGTGTTATAGTTGAGGAGATTTTTTTATAAAAATATTGTGAACTAATGGTAGATAAGAAGCTAGAAATAAAGTTTTTTAGACAACTTTGTTTTGCTGAAATCTGGGCAATGTGCTGGAAGCCTGGAACCGGTCTCTGGGACTCTGGTTTTTTTTTGAACAATCCACACAAGACTCTGGGTTGCTCTCCCTAGTCTGCCTCAGACCTCAGCTACCGGACCTTCCATTGCCCATAGAAGGCTTGGGGTTTGTGTATCCATCCCGTGGATGTGTTGGACAACAATCTTCCCTTAGATTAATCAGGCAACACACACATCGTGAGTGATAAGTATGGGCTTCTAGCCTTCTACCTTGTATACATTGTAACATTTTGAGGAGGTTGCATTTGTCATCTGGCCATTGGTGGCAAACTGGCGATCTTGATCCTTGCCCGGTTGTCCCCCAGGCCCACAACCATTGAAGGCTGTGCCCCACGGGTGTGCTGGGATTCAGAGATCAGCGGGGCGCGGACCACGGCCAAGCCTAGGAAGTAGGAAGTAGGAAGTAGGAACCAATGCCACTGACCCACTGTACCTCTCTCCTGCTCCCAAGTGCGAGAGCTCTTAAGCATCTGTGAAAATGACCTGATATTGCTCAATTTCGTGGAGGGATTAAGAAACCAAGCTATTAGGTTGGTTCTTATTATATTGATCGTTTTGAACTTATACACAAGAATTAATAAATCAACTCAAATAATTATTTTGTTTTGATAAAAATGATTCGTTTATTTGTGAAAGACAAACATGGAAGAAAAATGAAAAAGGACTATAAATTCTGAAACAACTTAAGACTTATATAAGGAAATTGTTTTATATAAGGAATCAAGAGTAGTAGTATACCAAGAAAACACCCTCGAATGTACTTGAGCAACATCACAACAGAAAATGGCCATTTATGCAATATTACAGAATAGTACACTACAAGATTACACACACTAAAAACGGTCAGATCTAGGGCTCCTTTGGGCTTTACAATGGGTAGTAGCATTGATCCACACTTCCATAGTGACACACAACATGCATGGCAGCGGGGAGGCTTCCATGATGCACTCAGTTAAAAACAGAATGGCAGATATACGGGGTAAAACGTGATCATGTAGAAACTTCAAGCGTCGACAGAAAGCTAAAAAGTCCTTGTGAAGGCGCTTGTCAAGCGAGGAGCCAGAAGTTCTTCTGCCACCGGGTGCTGATGAGGTACCCACCGACGCCCTTGCTCTGCTTCCTCACTGCCAACGTCAGGCACTCAGCCTGGTTGATGCATTGCTCGACGAACTCCTCGCTGCTGCTTCGCAGGAAGCTGCAAGTTGCAGGCAGACACATTTGCTGATTTGCATTTGCTCATCACGGGCTAGCTAGTCACGACAAGATGAAAAGTAACTTTTCCTTACTCGATATCAATGTGTTCATGATGCGTGATTGTTACCATGTCCACGTGAACATAGCAAAAATTAGGTGTGTGTGTGTAGGATTCTTGCTTTCATTTAGGTTGAATTGCGGCTAAAAAGGACAAGAAACGCATCTGTGATTTATGGATAGCACATGGACCTGCTCCCTAGTGTCAATTTTCCCAGAAGGCATGGACCCAGGACCCTGCTGCTGAACGGTGGTGAATTAGGATTCTTTTCCCAAACAGTTTGATCATTCCTGGTTAGTTGGCCTACTTATCACAAAAGGCGGCCACAGAGCCCTACAGAAGATTCCCCACAAATGTAGATCTAGTGGAAAGCAAGTCTTCTTACATTAATTTTTTATAGGCAAATTTTACGGCACATTCAAATAAGTACACACTGTTTATCTTGATTAATCAAATGGCTACACCTAGGAGGTAATATGTCACCTATAATTATTATATTGATTTCTATGTTTTTGGAAAATCAATTGTTAATGTCTATTAATTAGTTGTTTGTTTTCAAAGATTTGTTTTTGAAAGATTTGGTAGTCAGATTTTGATTCTATCAATATAAGAAAAAAAATGATTGGCAGAGAAAGGAAATTTGTGTGAAGCATGTAACTCATAATAGCCAGTTAATAATTTTTTTTATTTTTTATTTCTAAGAAAAATAACGATCAGATTTATTACTACTCTTGCCCCTCCTAAGAAATAAGAGATGTACTGTGAAAGAGTCTTTTTTTAAATGATAAGCATAAATTGTTACATGTAATTTGAAAAAAATTGAAACACTAGAGACTGACACCATGATTGATTCTCCCAGGCAAGTTTCTATTCATAGCTGACCTGAGCTTCACTTTTTAATACACGTACACTCTATAGGGATAAGATAGACAAATCTACAGCAGTAGTATGCGGTGAATTGCTTACCAACTCAGCCAGCAGAGTTGTGATGGCTTGCATTGGCTGAGCACAAGCACAGATGCCTCCAACTTCTTCACTTGGCTGAGTACAGTGGCCAGCTTCGGTCCTTGGATCACAAGTGCCTCAACCTCCACCTACCAACATTCACACCCAATTTCGTATGAGCTCCTTTGCACAGGCTATAGGACAAAGGAATAGTTCATGCACGCACTGCTACACTCATGCATGGAGATGTAGTAGTACACTACATTGAAATGCTGACTTTTGATTCAAGCAAACAGATGGAGGAATGATACGATTCCAACAATGCCATTGTTTACGGCCGGTTTAGGTAGGATTTTGCTAATGGATTGGGAGCCTGGGAGGGAGCCCCACAACATGATCCTTTCTAGTAGTTGATTTTTATCAAGGCTGAGACCTTTTGTGCTTGCCAAGATCCATTCACCCACGAAAAGTGGAACATGCTACCCTTTTCATGTATGTTGTGATATCTCATATCTGATCTGATCTATATGATTGTGGCCACCAATGAATACAACTATACAACTCTACTCCTCAGGTGACCTTCAGGATTACCAAGAAACAAAACTCTACAGGCCGTACACTAGAATATTTAAGTTCTCGTGATGCCATTTTTTTTACTTATGGAGATAAGGTACACTAACAAAACATTTCTCTCTTAGTCTAGTTCTTTGTGAAATGTGAACTAGTGCTAGTGATTGATTCCATTGTGCATTGCCTCCAAGCACATGCTTCCAAATGGGAAGCCGAAACGCCAAGATGACCAAAGAGAGAGACGCACGAATTGATTCACTGGGAAGCGCAGAAAATTTTGTAATTTGGAGACGCAGATCGAGCACAGGTAAACTGCAAAGAAAATGGAATGCACGTACGCACGGCTGTACCTCTGGCCTGCAGGCCTTGCAGAGCGTGCCGAGGGAGTTGGCGAGGGAGGGGGCCTCCTCCCCTCTGCCGGCGCCGGCGTGCGGGAGGACGTGGAGCAGCGTGAGGAAGTCCCCCTTGTTGGCGACGTGCGTGAGCGCCCACATCATGGCGTGCTTGGCCCCGGAGCT
>KE372369.1:462777-477059 GCA_000418225.1 Zizania latifolia
GAATTTTGAGTTTAAAGTCATGTCTTATGGCCTGACCAGTGCTCCGGCCACCTTCCAGGAGGTTATGAATACCATACTAGCTCCGTTGTTACGAAAAGGGGTTCTAGTATTTATTGACGATATTCTGGTTTACACAGGGACGTTGGAGAAGCATATAGCCCTACTGCAGCAAGTGTTTGAGATACTTAATACTCATCAATTGAAGGTAAAAATAAGCAAATGTTTTTCCGCTCGGGACCAACTGACCTATTTGGGACATACCATCAGTGCAAAAGGTGTGACTACCGATCCTAAGAACATTCATGCAGTTTTACAATGGCCAACGCCAATGGATGTTAAGGCTATTCAGGGATTTTTGGGTCTGGCCGGTTATTATTACCGCAAATTTATTCGCCACTTTGGTGTGCTAAGTCACCCTTTGACTGAATTGCTCAAGAAGAAAACGGTGTTCTGTTGGACCAGTGAACATGAGGCAGCCTTCCAGGCGTTGAAGTCTGCATTAGTTTCAGCTCCAGTGCTCGCCTTGCCGGATTTTACTAAACCATTTAAATTAGAAACCGATGCTTCTAAGTATGGGGTGGAAGCAGTACTGATGCAACAGGGACATCCCTTAGCGTTCTTCAATAAAGCCTTGGGTCCAAGAACACGAGGGCTATCAACATATGAGAAAGAATGTATGGCTGTTCTATTGGCAGTGGATCGTTGGAGGTTTTACTTGCAATTTGGTGAATTTACTATTAGAACAGATCAACACAGTTTGGTACATCTTGGTGATCAACGTTTGGCTACTTTCTGGCAAGTTAAAGCTGCTACGAAACTTCAAGGTTTACAATATCGTTTGGTGTATAAGCGTGGTGTGGAGAACAAGGCTGCGGATGCCCTATCGTGACATGAGGTTGACCCTATCAGTCAGTTGCTGGCTGTTTCATCCTATGTACCTGCGTGGTTGGCTGAGGTGCAGGAAGGGTACCTTCAAGATAAAGTTGCAGGACGTTTATTACAGCAACTTTCAGTTTCTTCTGACAATGCTAGTGCTTACACCCTGCGAGATGGAATTATCCGTTATCACAGTAGTGTTTGGTTAGGAAACAACAAGGACTTGCAGCTTCATGTGATCTAGGCCTTACATGATTCTGTGGTGGGGGGACATTCAGGTTTTCAAGTAACATATTATCGTTTGCGGAAGCTCTTTTCTTGGCCAGGAATGAAAACATCAATTCGATAGTATGTGGAGAATTGTACAGTGTGCAAGCAAGCTAAGTCTAAAAGAGTACGTTACCCTGGTCTCTTACAACCGCTTTCGGTTCCGGAGCATGCATGGCAAACCGTATGTTTGGACTTTGTCGAAGGCTTGCCTCGATCTACCAATTATAATTGTGTGATGGTGGTGGTTGATAAGTTTTCTCGGTATACCCATTTTGTTCCATTGGCTCATCCTTTTATTGCCTTCCAAGTTGCTCAGGCCTATCTCACAAATATTTACAAACTGCATGGACTGCCTCAATCTCTAATTTCAGACTAGGACAAAGTGTTCACTAGCTCGTTATGGACAGAATTATTTCGATTGGCTCAAACACACTTATGTCTTAGTTCAGCGTATCACCCACAAACGGATAGATAAACAGAGAGAGTTAATTAATGTTTGAAAGCTTACCTTCGCTGTTTTGTGCATGCTTGTCCGACTAAGTGGGTGCAGTGGTTGTCTTTTGCTGAATTCTGGTATAACACATCTCCTCATTCCACCTTGGGTAAATCTCCTTTTGAAGTGTTGTATGGACATGCTCCGTGACATTTTGGTCTAGTTGATCCTTCTGTTTGTGTGGCACCAGACTTGGCTGATTGGTTTACTAAGCGAGAAATGGTTATTTCTTTGCTGCGTCAGCATTTGTTTCATGCTAACTAGCGTATGAAGGTGCAAGCAGATCGTAAGCGTAGCGAGCGGGAGTTTGCTGTTAGAGATTGGGTGTATCTTAAGATCTAGCCGTACGTCCAAACCTCGGTGGCTCGCCGTTCTAATCATAAGCTTGCATTTCGGTATTTTGGCCCATTTCAGGTGCTGGCTCAAGTGGGGGCGGTTGCTTATCATCCACAGCTTCCTTCAGATTGCACCATTCCCCCGGTGGTCCATGTCTCTCAACTGAAGAAAGGTGCTTCGCCTCCATCTTCTGCTCCAGTGGCGCTTCCTCAACTAAGTGTTCCGGTGTTCCCAGAAGAGGTGCTATATCAGCGCCATATTCAAAAAGGTGGTCGTCTGGTTGCTCAAGTGCGAGTTCAATGGTCTGGACAAACAGCTGATCTTGCCACTTGGGAGGATGAAGAGGCCTTGCGACAGCGTTTTCCTCATGCACCGGCTTGGGGGCAAGCCATGACTTCAGGAGAGGGTATTGTTATGGCCCAGCCGATGCAGAAGAGAGTAAATAGGCTTAACTGTAAATATACGTCGTCTGAATGGGTTGTGTAAGAGTGATGATCGAATGGGTCGTGAGAGTATAAAAACATGACTGATGATGCTTTGTAAGGAAAGGAAAGAAATATAGAACACTGCCATTTTTTAGTTTTCTCTCACTTTTCTCTATCTAAACCCTTCTTCTTCCTCAAGCTAAATTCTCGTTTCCACCTTCATTCTCGTTCCTTCGTCGCGGCACGTAACACTGGGTTACTGCGATTATGCGACAGGAACACGATGGATTAGAGCTCGTCCGCATGTCACGTCCCAAACACCGGGACAAAGCTTTGCGTCTCCGCGTCCGTGCGGCCGGGCACACACGCCTGCGCCCGCGGGCGTACTATACGAGCCAACACCGCTCTCGCCATGGGCAGGAGGGGGGCCGTGCGCGCGGCGCGAACGCCTCTCCCCCACCACCGTTGCCTGCCTGCGCCGGTCGTACCGGACCAGATCTGCGTCTGCCCCGCGACACGACGCGACGTTGGAGGCTTGGAGCGAGCGAGCGAGCCAGACAGCCACCGAGTCTCGTGGCCGCAGCGGATGCGCGGGTGCAGCGCCCCCGGTCGGCGGGCCCCCTCCTGACAGCGGTGAACAGCGGAATTGAATGCTGCCCGGGTATTTCGCTTCCTGACTTCCACAACTCGCGGCACGGCCCGGTCCCGTCGGCGATCCGGATCCCGAGGCCTCGTAGCCGCTCTTCTGCGCGGCCATCGACGGCTAGCACGCGTCCCCAGGCAGCCCAGTCGCCGGGCCCCGCGTGGTTTGTAGCATCCGGACAAAGACAGAATCTTTGGAATTTGGAATTGGATACGTCCTGGACACAAATTTCACGCAAGTTTGACACCTTTTGTGTGGTAACAAAAACCTCACGACGGAACGATGTCTAACGGGGACAGACGCATTACGATAGTTGTTCCAGGTAGGGTAGTGCTCTTCTGTAGCTGCGGTATTCACAGATCTAGCGGCGGAAGTGCAGCGGAAGTGCAGGAGTACTCGAGTTCGCGACTGTTGCAAAGTCCAGCTTTGCGAGGCACCGTCGGCTTCATCCACTGTTGGTTGCGTAAAGAGCGAGATGGCAACTGTACTCATGGTGATCAATACCATTGTTCCGTGGCCGTTCACGATGGACAACAGGAAGCAGACAACCGACAACAACGCGCTTTTTTTTTTTTGCTCTCGATGCTGTCTGTCACCCTGTAACGAGCAACGTGAGGTTCAACCAGGCTATGAAGTATCCGCGACGCTGGGGCAGCTGTTCTGAGGTTTCGTGCGGCAACATCACGAGCCACTGCGTTGCTCGTCCATCCCGTGGCGAAGTGGCGGCGGGTGATGCCTGGGTGACGGTTGCGTGTGGGCCGCCGGCCGAGCTGGGCAACGGGAAAGGCCCGTGTGGCCTTTCACCGCATGCGGCACGGCAAGGGCGGGATAGTGGAGAGTTGAAGATTCTGAGAGTAAGAGGATCACGTGGCAATGTTGGGCTTTGCCTTTGAGAGCGTAGGCGTCGGGCATTTGCTGGTCCAGTTTTTGAGCCCACAGCATAGTTCAATAAATGGGCGAGGACGGGGTGTTTGCATCGGCCGTTCCGACCTGACCAGCCGTCCAATTCGAGACCTGGCCTGAACCGTCGAATTGAAGACTAGTCCACGGGCTATGTTCCATAACCTAACTCTGCGCAGCAGATGAAAGAAAAGCAGCAGTACGATTTATAAATTTCTGTAAGACATGAGGTTATTTAGACTGTTATGATTAACGTTAAATTAGAGAAAATATTTAGGTAAAGTATAAAGTCATGCTGTCGGGCCCGGTAGGCGAGCGACAGGCGAGGCCGAGGCGGCGACCGCTCCTGACGCGAACGCACCACGCCATTTTCAATTTTCCGGGCGGGCAAACACCGCAACAGCATCTCCCCCACCACCAGAGCAACTCGCAAAAAACCCTGTTAAATCCGGCAGGATCGGTTGCCGATTCGTATGCAACCAAGCAACCACTAACTCGAGTGACAACGAAACGTTCACGTACGCAGCGCCGCCGAATCGCTTTCGCCCTCCGCCGGCCGTCGGAGCGACGTAGGCGCAGCTAGCAGCGTCCATGCTGGCGTGTCGGCCCGACAAATGATAGATTTCGCTTGCCCCAATTTTGAACCACATGATGGCGAGTTGGCGACGCCCCTGCACTGCACCCAGACACCCATGCATCTTCAATTCTCAAACAAGAGATGGAAAATTTACTCGTGCTCCGCGATCTTTTTACAGCCTAGCTCTCCTCACACACACGCACACCGGCACACGCACACGCACACAAGTGATGAAAAAAACTACTCGTGACATAGCTAGGTGTTAATGATATTAAAAACAAGCGGATCATTAGCAGTACTGATTCTGAGATTGTGTTACCCACCGGCCAAGACAATCCCTGCAGGAAAAGGAGCTGTCCGTATTAAATACTGGCCTGTTCAATTAGGCCGGGGCATTAGAGCCAGGTAGAGCGAGCAACTAATAGCATCTTCAAAAAATTGTCTACTTAAATTTGAATTTAGTTATTTTAGTGAAAAATAAAGCTCTAACGGCCTCTCTAAATGAGTCACTTTTCTAATCAATTCCCTAAATCACCTCTCGATCATCTCTCTCAAATATAAGATTAGTTTGGCTGGTCCCTATTTTCGTTTGCTTCTATTTTTCTCTTACACGTGCATTGTTTTCTCTCCCACGTATTGTTATAGGCTGGACGACACATATATTTAAAGGTATCACAGCTTTACATAAAATTATTACAGATTATAGACCTATAAATTATAGACCGTATTTACAGGATTTAAAAAATAGAGATCGTGATTATAGGAAAAACTACTGTAAATTGATTAATTTTTAGGGAGAGATAGAATTTAGGATACCCCTATATGAGATTTAGGAAATAAAATTTAGGAGATGTCTTAGAGATGCTCTAACAGGAGTACTGGCCGGTGCTCCCTCTGTTTCGAAAAAGGATTTATTTTTAACTCTCCAACTTATAAAAACCTTTATTTTTACATACTGATACTCTCGGTTTATAAATTAATAAGTTATAATTTTAATATATCTTGACTATATCTTACTTATAAGTCAAATTTATGCCAATTTGACCAAACTTAAAAAATATACTTTAACACCTATAATATCAAATAATATATATTATTAAAATATCTTTTATGATGAATTTAATAAAACTAATTTGATATTATTTTTGTTAGTAAATTTTGTATAAAATTAGTCTTCTAAAATATAAAAGAGTTAAAATACGAAACAAAGCATTTCACTGTTTTATCTCTTTCTTTCTCTGATCTCTCTCTTCTTCGTTTAAATTATTTTTCTGGATGCACGTGCAAAGCTTTCTTGACTCCTACACACGTACAAAATGAAATGTAAAGTGTCAACATGCGATAAACCCCTTATTAGTTATTACACTCTTAGCTACCCGCTTACCACACACTGTAAAAAAAAACGAAGGGAAGCTCACTCGATCAGCTCAGCTCATATGCCGCTGCAGCAGATTGCAGCCTTTTCGGGGTTTCTGTCTAGCCCGAGTGCCCTACAAATAAAGCACCATCATGCATGGAGCCAGCTAGCCATTTGGCCTCTGCAGTCTGTACCACTACTAGGACAAATACTACCATCCCCGTTCCCCTTATGATTAGGGCCGATTTATTGCAGTTTGAAATCATTATAATCTAGTTTATATGTGATAATTGTAATAAGTTAGTTTACAATTGATAAAAATAAGCTATGAGTTATTGGGTAAGATTGCAATGCTCTGAAAATAATAAAGTGTGGGTAGCTAAAATTTAAGAATGAGATGACATTAATAATTTCTACGAAAGTATAATATATATTTTAGTCTTTTGTAGAGTAATAAGATAAAAAAGTTAGATTTCATTAGCTTATTAATTTATTATAATCTATGTTATATATTATAATAAAACCGTTTTTTAACTTTTACAAAATAAATTAGATTATATGTAGCATTAGCTTATTAGGGCCGGTTGCTGTGATGTGGGCTTTTGGGCAGGCATAATTGCGACCATAATTACTGCCATGAGTGACCATGATGGGACTCACTCGAGAGGCTCAGCTGCAGTCTTTTGTCCCCCTCGAACCCTCCATCCATGTGGGGTGGGTGCAGCACAAATCTCTTGCTCCCAACCCCTTCGTCTCCCTGTCTGCTTAGCCGAGAAAATCAATATGGGATTAAGTGTACACCACTGTGCCTGCACGCTGATTTGCTCGTGTGTTGTGTAGACAAATTTTGGCCGTTTTGTAGTATACTAAAGCGCCGTTAAATAAAGAGTAGGGGAATATGTCAATTGAAAAGAATGATTCGCTATTGCTGCTGCTGCTGCTAATCTTAGCCAAAAAGTGCGGTTTAATTTGGGGACCCTAAGCATGATAATATTGACCACTATAACTTAAATCTATGTTAGTTAATAGAAGATGCCTTACTGCACCGCTTAATGTTCTCTCCAGATATAAAATAAAGTTATTTTAGAACCCATGAAGTTAATACAATATAACTTTTAACCATAAATAATGTTTACAATATATGTTTTTGGTATAGCAAAATAATATGGCAAAGTTTGTCTCAATAAAAGACGTGCAACTTTTTAATTTATATAAAGGGTTAATTATGCAAAATTATAACTTATTGACTTTGAAAATCAAAAACATTATTTCTTTATGATTGGAGGGCGTACATATGTTTTTATAACACTGTTTCAAATATTTATAAGACAAATTTTAAGATATATTGAATTAATAAGGACCGTGACTTAATGGCCATGATTAATAGGCCACCTTGTTTTCTAACTGATAACTGAGATTAATTATATCTCTTATCTATTAGAGATCTACCATAAAAGAGTTATTTATAAATAAAACTACTCTTTTGTTCCTGCAATATGATGGAGCTCTTGTAGAATTTAGAAATTTTACAAAAAAAATGTTTAATTCCATACAAAAATCCTACAAATTTACTCCGATGCTATGGTATACCGACCTCGACAAAAACCCTTGTCGACGGGGGTGTTTACATGTCTGCACAGGCTTTTGTGCACACAGGAGCAAGATTAAAGATGGATCATCTTTCGGTGTTGACAAGATGGGAACACAACGTTGCCAAGGCGCATCACAAGAACTTCGTTGCTCAGACCGGAAACCATGCGCGTTCAAAAAGACCGGAAACCATGCTAATCTCACGCATGTCGGGTAATTGTCCCTCCAAGCAGGGGGTGATCTGAGTTACACTTGCACTGACACTTACTTCTGAAACTATTGAGAGAGACAGTCAAATGGCAAGCAGACAACACTGAAATCACAGCACACAGGCCACAGCAAAGCTAATTAAGTTGCTATTAGTCACTGTTTACGTAAAGGGAAAAAAAGGCTCATCTATAATCCTGAACAAATGGTGATTGATGTTTGGTTTTAATGTTCGGCCATATTTTCAGTTTTTTACAAAAGTTTAGGGTCAAAAATTAGAATTTTTTTCCTTCTGTACATAATTGTCTATGTAGCAATAATTCCAAATACATATATGTAAGAATTTATTTTGAAGAAGCAATACATTTGCAAGAAGAATCCTCTTGCGATCTTATCAGTGTTTCTGCTAAATCCTCCGTCCCGCTGACACCCTAGGTCTAAAGACTGAATCGAATAACGCATGCTTGGGATGTCAAATGGCCTCATGAGTCATGAGATTGATGGTACGAAATATCACGTAGCTTAATTTAACCCTACCTTGTGTTTTCAGAGCTATAGTTCAAAAACTGACAAGCAAGATATAGCCGTGTGTGTCTGTCGAAGGAGGTAAACTGCACTGACACCACAATGGGTTGGTTCGACATGTTTGCCTGCGAAACCACTCATTGACAACACGTAAGCAGCTGAATTATTTGCAAATGTTCGTGCAAAGAACCTCAAAAAAAATTGTAGTAGGAGTACTCTTATCTTAAGTTAGATGACCTATGTCAACTGCATGATTAAGTCCCTCTAATAGTGTTCGATTATTTTTAGAGGGAAGGCTGTGCCACGCTATTTTGACCAAGTTTTGCAGAACGTTTAGCAGTGTTCCGATTGAAGATCAGAAAAGGCTGATATTTTGGTAGGTATGTTTTCCTCTTAGCAAAATCATGGTTACAGACTTAGTAACTGCTAATCATCAACTAATTATTAACGTTAATGGTTCAGTTATCACCAAACCAACTATTAATAGTAATAATCGACTTGATACCACTAATAACCGGTTGGTGTCGCTGTTGTAGGCTCAGCAACCG
Organism: Zizania latifolia; assembly: GCA_000418225.1. NCBI lineage: Eukaryota > Viridiplantae > Streptophyta > Magnoliopsida > Poales > Poaceae > Zizania > Zizania latifolia. The sequence goes on from KE372369.1 coordinate 471,525, forward strand.
TGTTTTTCAAATTAAGGATATCCACAACGTGCATGAAAAAGTAACCTTAAGCATTAAATACAGTCTTGTTGCTAGCTTTATACATTATGCAACCACACTATAGGAAAAAACCCTTAAGGTGCACTCTAAGCTTAAGGTGTGACCATAAATAATAAAGTGCTAATTTTTTATAGGTCTCACCATAAGTAGAACCCACTTTAATGCTATATCTTTTTAGTTTCTTTCATTGTGCATATGACAGTAGCAAATATTAATTTTTTATAGGTCTCACCTTAATGTTACTTGGAATATAGCCATTGTGAATGTCCTAACCATCGACAATGATTTGATTTAACAAGTAACATTAACCAGATCAGTTATTACTAAACCAAACCAATAATGATGATAATTAGATTAGATACCGCTAATAAACCGGTCAGCTGACAGCCTGTAAACTCTACCGGTCGGCTGGATGCCACTGATAATGAGTTGACGGACGGTCTGTAAACCACGCTGACGAGTAGGGAGCAAAGACCGAACAAACTCCACCGGCACCGGCCGATTCGAACGCCGGAAGCCTCCGGTGGGGGGCCCCAAACACCCGCTCTCCCCTCTGCGATCCGCCAGCTTCCGCGGTGAAAGAACCCGAAAGCCGGCGGTTAACCCGTTCCTGAAACGCGCGCGCGGGCACACGACACGACACCGGCAACCATTAAACACGCCGACTCCTACACGCGAAAACCCACCCGTCTCTCTCCCCGTCCCGCGCGCCAAAGAGAGCACACGAGCTGACTAGCAGGAGAGGGGAGGCAAAGGCAAGCCGCCGGCAGCAGCAGCAGCAGCAGCCATGGCTGTGCCGCTGCCTCCGCCCAACCTCATAATCACCCTTCTCCCCCTCGTCTAGACACCCATCATTGCCCACCACCTTACGACTCGATCTCCGATCGTGTCCCTCTCCCCGGGCCGTCTTCTTCCTCGGTCTTCTCCTGCTTGCGCCCGCCCGCGCGCGTTATATATATAGTCACCGGGGGCTTCGCTTCGCAGTCGCAACACCGGCTTCCGTAGTTTGCGGGCCGCCATGAACGCCTTCTTCACGTCCCTGGCGCGGGGGCTCGACGAGCTCAGCGGCGGCGGCGGCGGCGGGTTGTCGTCGCTGCCGGCGCTGCTCCGGGCGGCGGCGCTGCTAAGGGGTTTGCACTCGCAGCTTACGCTGCTGGTGGGGCAGCTCCACCTGCCGCCCGGCGGGAGGTGGCTTGACGAGTACATGGACGAGACCGCGCGGCTCTGGGACGCCTGCCTCGCCGTCAAGCTAGGTCTCGCCGCTGTCGAGCGCTACTGCGCTGCCGCGTCCTGCGCCGCCGCAGCCTTGGACGACTGGCTCCAGGACCCTTCCCCTCTCTCCACGCGTCAGGTTGGTAGCAGTAGTGCATCTTGTCATGTTGTTTGAAAGTTCTCTCTGTTTCTGCAACGCCATTAATGGTTCTTGCTCTGTTTCTTCGAAACAAATTGCTCTGTTTGGTGTATGATCGCCATGTGTTCTTTCGATGCTCTGTTTTTTATTGGAACCTGTCTGGTTGGTGTAGGTGATGAGGGCGATCTCTGCGTCGAGAAGGGAGGCCATGGCGGCGGAGGAGGAGAACCGGGCGCTGTCGGAGGCAAGGATCGCGCCGCTGTCGCTGCAGCTGGACGAGCGGGTGCTGCTGCGCGCCGCGGACGCATGGCTCAGCGGCTTCAACGGATTCCGCAGGCTGCTCTACGCGCTGCACAACGCCAGCTCGCTGCTCCTGCTGCTGCTCGCCAGCGGCGCCGTCTCCTGCGCGGGCGCGGGGCCGTGCTCGGCGGAGGGCGCCGCGGACGCCGGCGGGTTCATGGCGTCCATCGCAATGCTGCAGCAGAGGATGGCGGAGGAGGCCGAGTCGGACGGCGCCGGCGCCGCCTCGACGGGGATCAGAATGTACGAGTTCCGGTGCGCGCGCGCGGCCGTAGAGGCCGCGCGGGAGGAGGTGGAGCGGGCCGTCGCGGCGGCGGGGCCCCGCAAGTGCGGCGAGGACTCGCACGGCGGCGTCAAGGACAAGGTGGACGAGCTCAAGGCGTGGCTCGACGTGCTCCGGACCGGCACCGACGGTCTCGTCTGCCAGCTCGACGACTTCTTGGACGACATTGTCGAGGGCAGGAAGGAGCTCTCCGACCTGTGCAGCCACTGATACTTAGCACCACAGCACAAACACCATCATCGCCATGGATGATGCTTGTTGCTTGCTCCACATACTATAGTACGTATCAGTAGCAGCATCTTTAGCAAGTAGTACTACTTCCCATCAATGGCGAGCGAGAGACTGTGTGTCACAGCATTTTGGCCATGATGTTGTTGCTGCGTCTCTGCCATGAAAGGAGCGGCATGATGACGATGTGTGAGAGAGAGCAGTAGTGGCACTGGCAGTTGCACAACGAAAGGTTGCCTTTGGTTTGTTCGGCTGGACGGCAGACGTGCCGTAGGTCAGGTTACCATCACCGGAGTCTTATCACGATTGGAAAATTGGGCGAACTTCGGTTCTCCTAGCTACCCGCTTCAGCTTGAAGAGTCCAATTCTTTCCACACAAAAAAAAACAAAACTTTTTTAGGAAGCACGAAGCATCTGCATGACAATTACGTCTACCATACTAATCTATTCTGCCTGTCTTTTAAAAAGCTACTATGAAACAGCGTGGTATGTATGTCTCTTGTTCATACTGGAACTACCATAACTTAGGACAGGATTGAGCCTAAAATCTTTTTGAAGAGCTTTGTGGTAGATGATCAGGTGACAGAGCTGTTTCGGCAACCTCAGCTGTATGTCAAATCACCATCTCATGCACTGACGGCTGGAACCTAAGATCTTCAACCGTCGCTGTTAGCAACTTCTTTTTGAAGGTTAGGTGCTTGATGACTGTGAAATTTGGTACAGAGAAAAAAAAATGATCTGCGTGTGCATTACAAGAAGACTTGGAAGGAAGTGTGAAATGCCAAGATCTCCCCCCTCTTTATCTCAATTGTTCTGTTCCCTTACCGTAGTGATCAGTTCTTTACTGTTAGTGGCGAGCTCACTTCCTCATAATCCACTAGAAGAGAGAGTTGAACGGATAAGCTGCAGCAGATTAACAGAACCTTTCACATGGGGTAAGGATACTCATCACTCCCATTCCCACGAAATTATTCCGAGAAAAGCCTATTCCCCTCACAAGGAGAAAAGCAACAAGAAAAGCTTAAGCAATCTGTCTAGTCAAGAGATGCCAGACAAAGAGGTGTGTGTGTGAGAGAGAGAGATGAGCAACACAAACACATACTGCAACTACAACTACAACTATGAGTCGTCCGGCTTTTGGTGTTTGTCTGATTGGATTGATGTCCCAAGAAGCAGCAGATGGTCGCAATGATTAAAGGGATTCTGGAACGGCAGCTGGAAGCTGCGCCGCTTTCTGCTGCGCATCGAGGAAAAGGGGCCTCCGGCTTTCTTCCGCCTCGCTCGCTCGCCCGCTCGATCGATCGGACGCCAGCCCCCACAACATCATTTGCTTGGAGGAAAATGGAGCAAACGATGTGATGTCCATAGAGCAAAAAACCGGAGCCAAACAAATCATGGCAAAAAAGAAGAGTATCATGGGAAATACGGGGAAAACAAACAGAGAGGGGCCAGGGATGGGTCAAAAGAGGAGATGATAGCTCCTCTCAGGCAATCAGCTGCAGCTGGAATTAGGCTACTACCTAACGTGCCAGCTACCAAATTCTCGTGATGGTTTCCCCGTCTACAGCATACAGAGCACCATGATGCCACCCGGCACTGTGCTTGGTCTACATCGTTTAGCAACTAACAGGTCTCAAGTTTTGTCCTAAAATATAAAAGATTCTGGATGGCTACTCGTTCAAGTTTAGTATCCCTCGTTAAATGAGAGTGTCGTAACCATCATATTTTTTGTTTTGTCCTTAATCTTCTAAAAAACATAATACCTTGTATTGATATCCATGTCAATGTGTCCGTGCTACACTGCTAGTGCTACTAATGTACATTGAAATGTCAGGCAATCAACAATTTGCAGACACCAATGTCAGGCAATCAACTAATGTACATTGTAAATACTATCACCAATATTTATCTGGAAAAAGAACAAAGTCGGCATAACGGACTGCTACTTGTTGCACCACCACTACCCTCATTGTGCACACAACATCCTAGATACCAATACAGAATTACAGATACAGGTTTATGTTAGGAAAGCTAACATGGAGGAAAATTATCTCCTATAAAACTATTATAGGCCTCGATTTATGTTAGGAAGTAAGCATGTCCACGACAGCTTCAGAGTAAACACCAGTTTCCAACAAAAGAAAAAAGAATTCTTTTCCTACCCTGCGCTACTGTTGAAAGAAAGCTTTCGGCAATGTGTGAAACAGTTGCTATTTCCTGATGAATTTGGACATCCCCAACAAGATATGTACATAGAACATTCAAGCATCAAAACCTGGCATGGCAAACTGCGACGCAAAGTTCTCAACCTGACTGCGGAGTTCCATAATATCCCTACTGTTCTGTAGGCCTCTTAGAAAGTCCTTCTGCATTTTCCCATGTTCTTTCAAAAGATTACTAGCTATCTGTGTGGCTCTGATGAGGAAACCTGCGATCACCTCAAAGTCATCCTCCAAGCAACCTCTAGTAGTCATTGCAGGTGTTCCTGCAGCAGTACAATTGACTTTATTTTATACACAAATGACAGATGACAGAAGACAATACAAAATGTCACGGCGTAGGAACTAACCAATCCGAACACCCCCAGGAGATATTGAGCCATTATCCCCATATATCGGCATCTTATTGATGGAGATGTGGCATGCCTCGCAGACCTTCTCAAAGTTCTTCCCTGTCAAAATTAAATACAGCATTATTAGTCACATGCATTAACTCAACACGTAAATCATAGAAATAAAACGCACCACTGAGTCACAGACAATACTTTGAGAAATTAAAGAACTGAAATTTTCTACCAGACATTACATATCATTTCATGTTTAGTAAGCTAGGTTGCTGAATGCAAAGACATTTCAGTTTCCAGGCAGGCACAATGAAATGAATACACTGTGATCACAAATTTAGAAATTGAATTAATTAAGAAAAAAGTTGGCAGAATTATACCGGTCAAGCCAAAAGTTCTGAGGTCCCAAAGTACCAAGTGGTTATCTGTGCCACCAGTAACCAATCTGCATTTTCTTCTGAGCAAGGCTGATGCCAAAGCCTGAGCATTTCTCTTAACTTGTTGAATGTATACTTTATATTCAGCTGTTGCCACTTGCTTCAGGGTTATGGCCAAGGCAGCAATATGATTATTATGGGGTCCTCCTTGCATTGAAGGAAAAACTCCAAAATTTATCTTGTCCTCAAAGTCATAATCACTTTCATCCCCTTGAGAAAAAGATCCAGTCCGCTTCCTTAAATTTTTCCCTCTCCTGAAAAATATTATACCACCTCTAGGACCTCTTAGGTTCTTGTGAGTAGTCGATGTAACCACATCGCAGTAGTCAAAAGG
>KE372369.1:479053-491011 GCA_000418225.1 Zizania latifolia
GACGGCGGCTCAAGCCCCATGATGCGGTCTTTGGGGAGGAGGAGCCCTGTGTAAACAGCTAAATTTGCAGAAGTGCAGGAGTAGGGCTGAACGTTGACACCCCAGCAGGCGGGGTCGAGACCAAAAGCTGCGAGGGCGCGCTCGTGGCAGAGATGCTCGATGGCGTCGATGTGCTGGTTCCCGCCGTAATAGCGAGCCCCGGGATGACCCTCGGAGTACTTGTTGGTGAGGTGGCTGCCTAGAGCCTCGAGCACCGCACGGCAGACGAAATTCTCCGAGGCGATTAGCTCGATGCCCCGCACCTGGCGGTCACGCTCGAGCTCCATCAGCGCGTGCACGTCCGGGTCGGCCTCCGCCAGTGCCTGGTTGCCCCACGCACGGACCGCACCGCGGCGGGCCTCCAGATCCGCGCCGCGCTCCAGCGGCAGCTACCGCTACGTGGAGGGAGACGCCTAGCCTGAGCCAGAGCCAGATCCTGCCTCGCCTCCACCTCCGCCTCCGCCGCCACCTCCGCCGCCGCCGTAGAGCACACGGCGTGGGCGCTTGACGCAGAGCGCGTGTCCAAGGAGGGAAAAGTGCCGGTCACTCTCCTCTTCCCCATCCACCTCCTCGTCTCCTCCTCCTCCCCCGACGCTTCCCTCCGGCTTCGCGTCCTCCAAGTCATCGAACAGCCGCAGCGGCCCGGCGAGCGCATGCCCGCGGGCGTGAGGGAGCGAGTGGAAGCCCAGCGACAGGTCCGACGATTCCGGCCGCGAGAGATCCATACCTTCCAAATCCCCCACTGATCGGCGCAAAATCGCAACCCTAGCCCGCTAATTCGCTAACCCGTCAACAACAACAACGGCGGCGGCAGTATCCAACGTCACAGCAGCAGCGGAGGCGGTCGGCGGCAATGGGAGAGAGAACCATGAGCTTTGGGGGAATTGGGGTCTGGGATTTCGCGGGCACGCGGCGCGGCGCTGGATGTAATCTGAGGCGGCGGAGAGAACCGGAGAAGGGAAGGTGGGGATGGGTCATGGGTGATGAAGGGAAGGAAGGGTCGGTTGGTGGTGTCGGGATGACGCGTTGCGACCGGGGGGATGGAACTTGGACGGGGGGGGAAGAACCTGGACGGCAAACCGGATGGCGGCGGTGGTCGCTGCTGCCCCCGCCGGCCCGTCCCGGTTCGTGAGCTTTGTTGGCTCGTGTTGTGGTATGGCCGATGACTTCCTCGGATGGGTTTCTGGGTCACTGCAAAGTGGGCCCGCTCGAGTCGGTTCGATGAGCTGGCTGCTCGCTGAAACTCGAGTGTGTGAAACTGTACTGGTACTACAGTGCTACTGGACAGATTTCCGGTCATGTTCCTCGGAGACGTCGGTCCAACTCCAGCTTGATCAGAGTAAAGCGTCCATTTTTTTTATAATGCAATATGAGTTAGCCTTTGTGATGGATAAGATTGCGTATTGAACTTTGGATGTGCTTGTGCTTGTGCCTGTCCAGGTCGGAGATTAGGACATCCATGTGATTACCTAGTTGCACTGCTGAATTCGGTGGATGAATCTGCTATACCGCTATAAGGCACACATTCATGGTAGCATCTCTGCCAAACACTAGATACGAGACAGGAGTTCTCAATAATGTTTACTTTTTTTCTATGCTTTCAGAAAAGCTGTATTCCGTGATGTCCAAAACCTTGCAAGCTTACGCACAGTAGTGAACGTACCATTCTCCAGCGCGAATGGATGTGGTACACTAATTTCTCTTTCTTCTTTTACTGCTATCATCAATGGAAGAGTCCTTGTCCACAGAAACGGGCAAGAGACTTCGGCAAAGCATCAAGCAACGGCATAGGTACACTGAACTTTTCCCTCTTCTTAGCCAGACAATCAAGTCCAGGTTCAGTGAATCTATACCACAAATCAACTCGGGGATATTTCAGCGTACGACGGGCTGGTTGAATTCACGCCAGAAAAACGATAACATTATATACTTTATTTCAAAACTGCAAGTAGTGTCTTGCTACATGATGATCCAGCATATGCCACAGTTTATACCAGTTGAGTATTTTTAGATAATAGAAATATACAATTACCACTTGAGTAGTTGACTAGCAGTTTGAAACGGAACTCATATGATGAATGAAATGCTACGTCAGATTTGTATGCGAGACTGGGAAAGAACTGTACATAAATTGATAGCAAGCAAGCAGATTCATGTGGATTCGTGCAGGAATGAGCAATAGTTTCTTTCAGGGATGCTAAGCAAAGCGAGGCACCAGACGAATACACCTTTCTGGGTCAGTTGGACACACATGAGGCATGAATAGGTTCCTATCAGAAGTGTTCTTTAGATGCCAGATGCCTATGCAACTTGTAGATATCCAGTCCACAATGGCAGCTTTCAAATCTTGAACTTCATGACCGACAGGAACACCATTAGCAATTAGACAATAACTCGCCTCTTGTTAAATAAAAAGAAGCTGACAGAAAACATGAAGCAATTTCATGGAATACAAAGAGAGGTCTACATTCTGAAAACAATCGTCAATTCCTCAGAGAGGACACATCAGATTCCTTTTTTGACACTATCAAGTATCAACTATACTCTATTTAGAAAAGCATTACGAGACTTCACTATTAATACAAGTAACACAGATAATGCTAAGAAGTAGGCATTTGGTACAAAAAAATCATTCCTACAAGGCAAAAAAGAAAAATAACAACCGTACACATAAGAATAAGATGACCAAAGCTTACACACGACACAAATGATAAGCACAGCCAGAATCATCCAAGAATATTTCAAGGTGCTTGAAAGAAATCTGCACGTACGTGCTAGAATAGTGGAACAAAAGATAGGAGGAAAGCAATTATGTTAGTAAATATGAATGAAAAGACTGCAAACTATGTTTTAAACAAATTTGCTGCAAACAAGGCTAAACTTATCTGCTAAAAAGCCCTTCTGGCCATATGCCTCAATTGTCAGGTCCAGACAACCATTCAACATTTCTCAATGGCGCCATTTCCCCACTCTTGTCATGTTTCTGACCATATTTCTTGATCAGCACAATATAGTTGCCTGGATACATTCAGATTAATCACCAGCCATTTTCTAACACCTAAAAGATCATGGAAAATAATTTTGAGGATTGATCTCCCGTTAGAGACATTTTAGAAGGAAACTTATAAATAGGTGAAGAGCAGTTTATAAGAGACATTTATCAATTGAAATAGCATTGGACAACAATAACATGTCATACCACCATATATGGCTAACCAACAAGTGATAACTCTTTGAACTTTGAAGCATAGTGATACACACATTAAAACCTTAAATTTGATAGAATGGATTTAATTCCAGAAATCTACTCCTAATAACATAAATGAGTACATGAATGCCTTATTCTCTACAACCTTCAAAGTTGGTCGCCCACAAGGTAGACTCTTACCCTAATGTCCATAAAAAAGAACATGTTTGATTATATGTAGGTCAACCACCACTCACTTGCTCAAAATTTGTTGTTCCCCAGGGAACTTGATATCCTAAATGCTATGTACAACAGCTGAGAAGCAATATGGTAATAGATCCAAACCGCAAAAAGATGAATAAAATGAAAAATTAATGTTGAACACATAAGATGTTGTACTGCATGCCAAAACCATACTCAACATAAGTTCAGCCACCAATAACACAATAGATTCAATGCCTTAGAACTCAAGCATCTGGAACTGATAGGAAATACTGAGACATAAATGCCCTGAATCTTATTTTATACTCCTTCGGTGAAATTACAGTTGGAGATAGATTCTTGGGAACAACGAGAGATGTCTTCACCCAAGACTCCAGTTGTTTGTCCCAGGTATATTGTCTCAAATAATCTATAATTCCAAATACAAGTTCCTTCTTCTGTTTGTCCACTCCGACAAACAAGGAGTAATCCATGACATTCATGTGCTGCAAACAAAATGAATTATAAACTTCTGAGCTAGCATCATGAAAATACTTGTATGAAGAAGAGGAATGCATATACACTAGCGGATCCATTTGGTGGCAAAAGGCATACATACACTTAGAAATGATGTGTCGTTCCAAATAGCACGTTCCAAGAAGTTTTTGGTTTTGCCATTGATGTAGATAGGCATGACACGCATATCTTCAATGAAATTTTGATCCAATAGCACCTTTTCAGGATTTTTTGAATCAATAACATATCGTGAGAAAAGAGCACCCTTCAAATCATATCTACGAAGTATATTACGTCCAAACAAAAGATTCTCCATAATCATGAAACTAGTCCTGGTCTCCCTGCCATTCCTGACTTCCTTAACCTGAAATAGTTGTTAGAGAGAACTAGATCATTAGATACAAGCAGTTAACATTATTGTTATTATTATTACTACTACTAATCTACTATTATTATTTGGAGAGTAATTACATACCTGATATATTCCTAGAATTTTGGCAAGGCATGTAGGATTAACTGAGGCCTGAGATACACCAAAATGCTTGAAGTACTCGAGACCAAACTTCAAGAAAGAGTCAAACTCAGTCTTCTTGATTTGTTTGATGATAAATCTGTCATCCATTGATTTAGCAAAAAAAGCCTTGCTCTTTCCACCTTGTACATTCCATTCTTTACAACGGCTAATGGATGCAATATAAGCAATCTCCGATGGGCAACAAATCTTCCGAAGATCATAGAATTGTTTTGCATATATACAAACAACAGTGTATTTGCTCCTCAAAGATAGCTTTTCATTATTCAGACAAAATTCAGGATGCATATCTTTTAAGGCAGACATAAAAGAATCATAAAATCCAGATGTTGATTCCTCGTATGATAATGATGATCCATTTCTTGATAGGTTATGGTCCTTTTCTAAAGAATCATTTGGAGACAGAAATAATGATGGCGTAGAACTATCTCTGATCAAGTTGCTTGGTGCTACTTTATCAAAAACATTTCTACCTATAACTTCATCCTTTACAAATGCAGCTTCAGAATAAATTCCTTGTTGCTCAGATATAGACAGTGCATAAGCAATTATACTAGATATCTCTTCCTCAACGATGGACAAGATACTACCACCAGGGCCAACTATAAAATGCACCGTGTCCATCTGAGATTTAAGATGAGCCAATGATGAAAAGGTGGAGGTGTGTTTGTTGATGAGATGAAACTTGTCCAAAGAGCCACCCTGAAGCTCTTTCTTGTACACCTTTTCCGAGTGACTAAACCTATCCCAGACCCATTTTCTTGTATCATTACTTATGAAATCCAACAAGTTTGGGAACACAGGAAAACATTTGCTTGGCATGGCAACAAGATACATTTCATAACCTCTGGCTGGTTCAGACAGATCATTATTCTTAGTTAAGTCAATTGAATTCACTAGACAAATACTGTCAGCAATATGTGCATATGTGTCGACTTCATGTGATCCCATGTCACCATCTTCACCTGGAGAAGATAGAGGTAACCTTACATCATGATCTGGATTAACCTGTGATTCAGGCTCTTTGATTACTGATTTCTCAGTAAGCTGCTCCTTCAAAAGTATTTCACCACAGGAATTATCAAAAGAATTAGAAGTACCAATACTTCCTTCCTGCCCTTCCATTCGAAGGTTCATAAGAGATAGTGTGTCCCCATGGACAGCTGTAATTTCAGAATTATTTGACTCATCGTCTGGTGCTCCTTTTTGGATAGGACAGACTGAATATGGAACATTAACTTTACTGTACTGAGTAAGATGATGCAACCGGATATCCCAAATATATAGTCCAAGAAGAAGTTGCTGGTATAGCCAGTTCAAACCAAGGATCTCGTGAGCACAAGTCTCAGATTCTACAATAAGGTCAAATGCCTTCAGAGAAACCTTGTGTTGGCAGGAAATGTTAGCATGTCAGAAACAGATCCAAATCCTCTGTGCAGGAAAATCAAGGAAAAAATCAACAGGGGAAAAAACTAGAAGCATGGGGCCTACCATAAATTCATCTTTTTCTTGTGTAAGCATTTTGGTGACTACCAAAAGTAATCCATCGTATCCTGAAATTTTGGTGCTTTCTCTCAAGGGTTGACCAGAGTTTTTTGATTTCAAGACTTGTATTATATTTTCAACTTCAGAGAAGACTAGCTTCCATTTAAGAAGAACCTTGAATAACAAAAGTATGTTAGGATCAAAGATGTCATTAGCTAAAGGAGAATCTGCAGTTTCAGCAAAATATTTGGAGAGACATACATTATTAAATTCAACTTCAAGGCACTCCCTTTTGTTTGGGTTATGGAACTCCAAAGTCAATGGTGGCTTACAGGCAGAATATATTTCAACAGATGAGTATCTAAACATAGCAACCTTGGGTCCCATTCTGCAAGTCATGAAACAAGAAATTTTAGTGAAATCATGTCGAAAATCGACTAGTCCTTTAAGTAGGAGCATCTTGCAAACATTTACCCAAAGAAGCGTAGGCAATCCCTATGTAGCAAGTGCCCACATGTTGACAACTTCTTAGCAGTAGAATGCGTTGAGAAACTGAGTTCCAAGAACTTCCCAAATGACAGATTACGTGCAGATGAAGAGATTATAACCCTCTGAGTGGGCTTACCATTGCATCTCAAACACCTAGTCCACATCCAAATTCTTCCTTGATCCTCACCAGAAAGAGTTGCCTCCAAGGGGAGTCTTTTCACTAGAACAGTTAGAGTGCCATTATGGTGGGTGTAAGAATACATATGAGCTTCTGGAGGCTCACCACAAGATAAGCAGCTGTGTTTCTGCAAATAATGTACTTGTCAATGGAAACATCATAAATTAAAATGAAGCATATGACAAATCAATAGCCAGTTAAGATGTATGACCTCGTTAAGTAAACTATCTTGCAAATAACGACCAAGTGATGTATCAAAATACCCATAGTAAGTTATGCGGGAAATATGGCTCTGCTCGCAGACTGCTTGATTCCTGATATGTTGGCTAGACATCGAAATTAATATGTTCTGGGAATCTAAAGAAGTCCTAATCACTGTAGACATTCCATCACTAACAGTTTCTAGACAATTTTTGCTATTTGTTCCTTTCTTCTGCACAATCACATTGTCTGAAGTATCTGTAAAGATGGAACCATCAAAGTCATCACATGAGGTTAATTTGGCAGAATATGATGATACATCACCAATAAGATTTCTAGAGGGATCAGGAACTGGCAATGATGAAAATGACTGAATGTTGTTGCTGTCATTACGTCTGTTGTCAACATGATTTCTAGATGTTTCAATTTTGGAATCGTGAAGATGAATGCACACAGACTTTTCTGGATTAACAAAATCGTCCTGATTAGTGTACTCTCCATCACAAGAAAGAATGTTTAAATCATGTCTTGTGGTGCTATTTTCAGAAATATCAGAACAGAATTTGGAGTGCAGAACAGCAGTACAAGGAACAAGCAGCTGTGGATCAGTTTTCAAACAGTTATCTTTCTCTCTGACATTTTTTCCCGTTGTAAATAATCTTTGATCAGCAAAGAATGAAGTTTCAAGGATCAAATGATAAGCTGCAAAAACAGTGTAATGGAGGACGTGCTTAATCTTCTTCAGTTCTTCACTTGTTGATCCTTTTAGCAATATCTACAAAACAATTCAAGCTAATCAGAAAAAGTGAAGCAGTGCATGCCAAATATGGTAATTCATGAGCAAACATGGTTTAGTGCATACAAGTTGAAACAATTCAAATGTTGTGCAATTGTGCATAACATATGAGGTTCCCAAAAGCACTCCAGAGAATGTAGGACTAAAATCGTTGCTATTTATGCATTCTGAATCAAGTTAATCTAAGTTTTTTTAAAGGACAGTATAGCAAAGAGCAGTGTGAGAAACTCAATTATAAATTTATAATTGTGAAACCTTTTCTCATCTCCTACATCCCCAGGATATAAGTCAATGTTAAGCAGCAAAAGGGGTGTGAAGCTCTCACGTGTATCATGGGGAGAAATGTTAAATGTATATATTAACAGCAAATTGGTTAGTTCTATCAACATAATTTGACTAAACACCAGTAACAAATGCAATCTTAGAATCTGAATCAAAATCCCAACAATGAAGATCATGTATTCTGATTCAATACATTTCAGTCAAAATCATAATGTGAAGTCCGCAATAATGGAACCAATTAGCTTCAAAATCATTAATACGTTTTTATTGATTCCAAATGGATGGGATGGTGTTATATTGTTGTTATACAATCCAGTTTGTCAAAGATGGTCAGAAGAAAACATTTCCAAAAGAATAGCAAAACTAAAACAATATACTAAATGCAGCCAGAGGGAACAGAAAAAAGAAGTCTAACCCACGAATGAGCACAGGTTAAAAACTTAAAATCAACCCTACAGAAAGAGAAATAATGTCCTGAAAAGTAAAAGCAAGAAAGGAAAAAAGAGCATACCGTGCATCCCAAAGGTTTTGGAAAACCTTCTAGAAACAACAGAGTTTTGGCTGATCTCCTTCCACCTTCTCCAGTTGTATTATGCTCCTCGATAAACTTTTCAAAATGGAGAAACTCACACTGTTTAATGTCAGGTTTTGCAAGAACATTCTGCAACGAGACAATAGGAGAACCAGTGCAAAGAGCAATTCTTTCCAGCCGATGGATATTCATGTCACTAACTACAGTAACTCTTTGTTTCTGAATATATTCATTTACATTCCGTGAAACTGCTTTCTCCACCAATATAACATCAGGCTGGCATTTGCCAATCACATCACTCAGAGTTTTCTCCAAGTGTTCATTTTCCTGATCAATGACGACAAAAGAAATTTATATCACTTCTGCCACCTGGTAATAATTCTCTAAAAGTATGCTTGACTAAGAAGGGCATGATGCACACCTGCTTCATTGAATCCATTGATGATAGCCCTGTGGAAGAATGGCCAAGAAAACCCTGAAGAAGTAATAGTTTAGGATGCTTTATGTTGGCACGCATCTGCTTATGTGCAACACTCTTCTTAAAAACAAGACCCTTGACCACTTCACTATCAAAGAAAGAGAGAAAGGGCGCCTAGTTAAGGCACGAATACAGAACTAAGCAAAGAAAAGAACAGTATAATGAGTAATGTTGGTATGTCACCTCTGCTGGCAAGATCCTGAAGCAATGCATTTCACTTTAACATACAGACCAGGATCCATTGCATTTCCAACATTGGCATCAGGTTTCACAAGTAATGCAGCATGCCATGATAATGAAGCAACAATATCAAGCCAGTTCTTATCAGCTCTTCCATCAGACAAAGAGAACCCTTCAGCAGCCAAAAAGCGACTAACAAGAATCTTGAATTGCCCATTCATAACTTCCGACATTGCTATCTTCAATTGGTCTTCATGGTTGTTCTTGCTTCTCTCCTCATCAAAGCTAATACTGAAGCTTGACTGACCCCACCTAGTACCATTGTTGTCACTATCATCATCATTATTAGCAATAATATCAGTGTCATCTTCCTTATTGACTGGTTCTGGTGGTAACCAAATGAGAGGGTCTGTATCGAAACTGGGCATTAGTAGAGGGTAAATGTAGTCACTTGATTCACTTCCTTTCTGAAAATCTGCACCCAATTTCATGTGCTGTTCAGCATACAATTTATTGTTGTAAGCCGTATTGTTTTCCTTGATACTGTCAACTCGATCTGTAATGTGTTCATTCAACGGAATTATTTCATCACCTGCCATCGTAAGGCTGGTAACCTCTTCAACATCTATTGTATCGGGTTGTTTGAGATCAATATCTTCCACTGGTACACCATACTGCATTTCTGTAAGATTATCATCAGCCATGATATCTTGGTGAGGATCAGTAGATACATTTGCATCCAAGATGGAATAGAATTTTCCTTGGTGGCATGTATCTCCAACTCAAGTTGGCCAGATGGAATGTTTTGGTCCGTCGGAATGGAAAAACTAGCATCATCATCAACAATAGCAGCATGGCTGAGTTGACGTTCTTCCACCTGTACAGAACCCACTTTTCCTTGCTCCATGGATTCATCACAGAATAGGATACCAGCATGAATTTGGCCAGTATCTAGGAGCTCAATTTCCTCTTCAGAGTCAATTTCCACGAGGGAGTCGCCTGGGAAAAATAAAAGGCATAAAAATAGGTTATGTTAGCAAAAAATGAGAAAATAATAGGCATAATAGTATTTCATCTACAAGAGAACAGTGCAACAACACTCACCAAGGCTTGAAAAGCAACTCGCGAAGCTTGAACAAGAACTTTCTCGGCTAAAAGGAGGGGTGCCATAAGGAGTGCTGCAAGGGCTTGCTTCCATGCTCAGCCAGCCCATCTCACCATCAATAACTGATGATTTGTCACCATGGCCACACATCGTGTAGCAAGAAGTGCTACAGATAAGGGAGTTATGGACCTCATCCATTGTTTCATCTACTGATTCACATGCATGACACATTTTACTCATGATACAATTTTTCTAGATTATTGAACCACACATTTGACCACCTGCAAACAAATACCTGGAATCATCCCCTCTGCTGAACTCAAAACATGAGAGACAACTCATCAAAATATCAAATATTAAATAGTTGTCATGGCACTGCGACCGTACAAGATGTTGCAAAGGTTGAGGATAGGATAACAAGAATAATAAATTATACCCATTAAGAACACTTAGCCATTCACTCATTTAGAAACTTCCAGCTGGTAAGCTCTGAATTTATTGATTTACTCTCTCAGGAACTTGAGCTAACTCACAGAAAACTACATGCTAGAAGATCTTAATGAACAGGTATTAAAGAACAAGGCTCGAAGCTTAGACAAGCTAGACCCACTGGCTTGGGGAACAATATTATTGATTAACAACTTCCACCAACCACTAACACCAAAATGCATTAAACTATAAGCTCTAAATGACTAAATGTGGCATGCATAACATATAAACTAGAATAAATTAGTGATTGCAATCACAAGCTCACTGGGGACACATTAGAATCATAGATGGTGTATAAAAGTTAACAGAAACAATTCAAACAAGCCATACTTTTTTAAGACAGAGAGAACCCAAACAAGCACTGAATGCTAGAAAAAAATCACAGCACTAAATTCAAAACATACAAATATAATATTTTCATAATTATATGAGAAGTGGTGCAACAAAATGTTTGTCATACAGTAAATAATGAAATGCTCCAGTAAATAATAAGAACATGAGCAGCTAAGATAACAGATGACAAAATTAAGTGTTCCTCAACATAGATTACGCAAACAGCACCAAGCGGCTAACAATTTATACATCATCAAGCACTGATGTCACTTGTAGTTCACCTATTATATGGTCTCCAAAGTCTAAACCACCATAATGCTCTCAGATCATAAATTTACCAATCCATTGAGATACCTGGCTTCTCCAATCTCCAGGCATAATAAATGCTACTTGCGTTCTAAACTAAGGTTGCATCAAAACTACATTATACAAATTCGTAATCGCGCTATCAATAAACATAAAATACGCCTCCAACCACGAGTTTCAGGGTTGGTGAGATGCCTCCAAGTGAGGTTTATTCCATGCCCCCAGCCCCAAGAGTTTCCATCCAAACTCTTCTAAACTAGCCCCACACTCCCACGGATCATGAACCAGAGGCAAGTGCGCAACCCCGTGTGCACATCAAAGTTGCGTCTTCAAAAGCGTTAAATGCAGGAGAACGCTTTCAAATACACAAAGCGTATTACCAAACAAGTCGAGCATCAACCTTCGATCAAATTTAGGAAACCTCGCAACGTGTTCTGGCAACGCAATGCCCCCACGGCAGCGGCGCAGGAAGTAGCGCCCAGCGACAGCGGAGGGAGGAGAGGCAGCGGCAGGCGGCAGGCGGCAGGACGACACAGTGGCTGCTGCAGCGAGAGCTACACCCACGACGGCGGAGCGGGTGCGGCGCACGCGAGACGTAAGCGTACCGGCAGCGGACGGGCCGACTAAGG
>KE372369.1:502759-514819 GCA_000418225.1 Zizania latifolia
TTCTAGTTCAATCCTTGAATAAAATGGGTACACCGCACATACACACATACTCATACTCAAAACATGTCGACTAGAGATAGATTGGACAAATGTGTGATTTGTTAAATGTGTTGTCTGAAATTGTTTAAAAATCATTGAGTGAATGATAAGGACCGATTCCTTGGGAAAGCATGAGCACAACATCGTGCAACCTTACGGGTAGGTGACAGATGCCCCTGGATTAGTACTTAGCGGATTTAGGATGGTCCTGCTGCCAATAGATATGGAATCGCCGGGGTGGCTCGAGGTACTTACTAAAGTCCCTAACGGGCACGAGAAAGTTATTGAGATTAATGGTTGTGAACGGAATTGGTGGAGCACCCGCGGGATGTCCAGGGGAGACGAAGGACGAGAGGGTCCGGATCCTTGACCGTAAATCTATCTAGGTGGCAGTGGGGTATCCTAGGTTTGCTCTAGAAAGTCCTTGTCACGAACCTCCTTAGCTAGGCCGGTTAAGGAGTAAGTTCGGGTCGCAAGGGTAAAGTGCGCACCTTCAGCTGAAGTATAACCTGTTCGAACAGCCGTGCCCACGGATATGGGCGAGTGACTTCATGTATCTTCCCTAGCGTATGATTTGACTTGTTTTGAATAAATGGTTGGGATGGGGCGTTACCAGAGTATACCGGTGGGTATACGGCTAGCCTTAGTGGTTGGCAACGTTCCTGTGTGGAGTGGGAAGCCGAAATGTTTCATAGGGAGTGACCGTGAGAATTTAAACTAGTTGACAGATAAAAAGTGATTGGGTTGAGAGAATGTTTAAGGGGAACACTTTCTCGACGGATGGGCAAGTTAGTACCGGTGAACGATGGTAAGTGATGGATGGTTGAGTTGATGTTGAGAATTGATGGTTGTTGTGATAAGTTGAAAAGTGTTGGCAAGATAAATGTGGGATTTGTTGCAAAGCAACTCCCGGTTTGGTGAAGTTGAGAAAAATTGATAGATATTGTTGTTATATTATTACTATGGGAGCGGATAGAGGTTGGGACCTCTACCCGTGGGATTAAGCACCTAGAAGTCTTTTTTTAAATAATAATATTAATCCTTGAAACTCTTGCCGCTCTTTGTACCCTGCATATATATTCACTTCCCAAGACTTACTGAGTACTCTTGAGTACTCACCCTTGCTTTTTACCACCCACACCCAGAGTACGAGAATCTCCCTGAGGACGAAGGCAACTACGGGAATGAAGATGAAGATATCGCAGCCGAAGAACCAGAAGATTAGGGTCTCGGGCCTAGTCCCCAAGTGTGGTAGTTAGACAGTAGTTCATGCAATATTTTGTAAGCTTGAATGTTGTTTTTGCCTGCTGCTGCGAGGTATGCCTCCTAATGCAGCAGTGTGAGACTCTATGTGTTGTAATAAGTAGGTCTGCAATGAAACTACTGCCGAATGGAACGATTTTATTCTAAAATTCGTTCGTCTTCGATAACGTATCGACTTGTCCATTTCGACGATATTTCCGAAATCCGGACGGGTCGTTACAGAAGGGGCGTGCGCCGGTGGAAGCGGAGGGGCGTGCGCCGGCAGAAGCAGAGGGGCAGATCAGCGGCGCGCCGGCGGAAGAGGAGGGGCGTGCCGGCGGAGCAGAGGGGCACGCGTGGCAACGAAGAAGAAGCGGAATGATGGTTGCGGCTTATACACACGAGATCTGGAATAATGCCTATGGAAACGACAAAGGAGCCCTAACGCCATAGCAGCAGTTTCTTCGAGCGTTGGTGCACGAGCCAACCCAGTTTCTTGTAGAAGAAACGATTTCCTTCTCTCTTCTCATTAACCCCCTTCCACCTCAGCAAAATGATGATATGACACTACATTTAATAACATGAAATAACATGAAGGCTATTTCAGCCACTGTATTGGGAGTGCCTCAGCCAACCGGTAGTGTTTCTTTGACAGTCTGCTTCAGCCTTCAAGACGTTCTTTTGCTGTCTCACTCTGCATCTCTTGACGCGTGTGGCTACTGCTGCTGCATCGTGCTCTGACACAAAATGTAGCACTGTCAATTCCGCAGGTACATACATTATTAACGACAAGATGATTTAGCATTTGCATTTGGACATGATGACCGATCTGCAAACAGGAAGGACGGCAAGAGTTGAACTGAAAGAGTGAGCGGGCAGAGCAGAGCTTTTGATGTTCCCCAAAACATGGTATGCTTTAGGTTTTGGGACTTTCCTGCTTTCTTTCTTCACTGCCTACTACAACTGCAGCTTTGGAGCTGGAGTATAGAATTGATTCTCTTTCTTTTCCTCGTTATTTCATGCCTGCCTTTAGACTTTGCCAAATGGAGTACTAATCCGAATTGCGGTCTCCTTCAACACCAATGCATGAATGCTAAACACGCTCTCTGGTGGCAGTCTGGCTTGCAGGTGTGGCGACTCAAATGTACCTGGTCTCCTAATAGCTGAAATGAAGTAGCACACTCATCCTCATCATGTGCGGTGCTTTTTTTGCCCTGTGTTTGATGGAGGCCGAAATAACTCGTCTTGCATTTGTCATGCCAGATTGCCAATTGCTGGCTTGCTGCTCACTGCTTGCTCACTCACCCTTGGCAATTAGTAACACTACGGGTTTTGTGGAGCAAGTACCAACATCTTGGTAAACAGGCTGTGCCATTCATGCCAACGAGTCCTGGATACAGGGTTGTAGCTTGACTTACCTGAACTGCGCATTCCATTTACTTGTTCTTACGGAGGAAATCTCATGGAGGCCAGCGAACCCAAGCGTTCAAGCACGGAGCCACCGCCGTGCTGTAGATAGTGCAGGTGGGGCGGGCCTTGCCCGCTGGGTAGGCCCGCACCACTAGCCCACGAACCCACTTAAGCTAGGCCACCACAATGGATGCGGGTTGGTGTAGCAAACGCGATGACTAGGGTTTATCTGACCGGTTAGTGTCGGTGGCTATGACTTTTATAAACTATCGGTCAATAATATTATCGAAAAACATGCTAACAGATAAGATATCGTGATTTTGTAAACATGATGGTAACATGTAAGAACCTGGTGGAATTAGTGAGGACTCCGTGCTCCTCTCCAATGCGATCTGTCGGTCCACTTTCGTCTGTGTTACTACTGCTAGGACAGTAGCCAGAGCCTAGAGCACCGTGGAAGAGAAGTGCAGCGAGTACATTTCACTGCGGTGTTCATTCGTCCAGTCGTTAATAAATTGAATGAACAAAAATGTTTATACTAGTATCCACGTGCCTAGTTTAACTCATAGATAATAAAAACGGCTAACATCTTTATCTCTGTCGTTAGAAACATAGTAATCAAGATTTCTTATTGAAAATAAAAAAGAAGGGACATATGGGAAAAGTTGTAACTCCTCTGAAAATATGACCAGCTGATTTAATGTTTAAAAAACAAATAAATTTTAGTAGGAAATATTAAGTTGCATGCACCAACCAGTTTAACCCAAAAGTCAAGATCTCTAGCTCTGATACCATATTAAGTTACATGCACTGATCAGTTTAACCTAAAAACTTAAGCTGATAGGGAAATACGGTAATTCACTTTATATTTCAATAGGAAATTCTATAGGTGCTACGAGTTTTACAAAAACCATGATAATCGCTTGGTGGGTTTCGATCATTTTATCGACAGATGGTGTATCGGTATAGAAACATTGGAAACTACGCCATGTACATGTTTGTTGATAACAACTTACATTATAGTGTACAGAAGAAAAAATGTAAATATATGACAGTATAAATATGGTGTGTGTTGAGCAGTTTAATCCAATGCCAGACTTAGGCATGTGGAGGAGCTCTACAATCGGAGACGCGTCCGGTGGCCCTAAATAAATTTGCGACGCAATCGTCAAACATGACAATGGCGCATGTCGATGCCACGGCAACCATCAATCATCAGGTCTTCTTCCTCCCTCGCCATGGGTCCGCTAGGCCCGTTCAGCCCGGCCCAAAAAAAGTCACTGCATCCGTCTATAGTCACTACATTTGACTATACAGCTAACTAAATACTATTCTTTTTCAGATCACTGCATTACTAAACCTATTTTCAGTCATCCATGATAAACTATGCAACTTAACACAACCAAACACACACAGCAGGGCGTCGAAACCGTCAATTCGATGGCCGAAATGCCCGGGCACACAACACGAAGCTCTCTCCTCCTCCTCCTCCTCTCGTCCTCCAAGGAAAGTTTCTACAGGAACTCGACTTCTTCCCCCCACAAAGCTCCTCGCACATGGCCAAACTGCAATACTGGATATGAGGAGGCGGAGGCCTTTGTGCCTTTTGGCCCTAGCGTTTTTTTTATTCCCGCCTTTGCTGCTCTAGTCAAAGGGGGCGAAGAGGGAACAGCTCTCGCACTGGCTGCTGCGATGTTCTTTTGCCTTTTTTTAATCTGCAACAGCTGTTCCGGTGAGAGCTTGGCCTTTTTCTTTTCTGCTGCTTTGGCTGCCTCGCTGATTGGTTTGAGGGACACGATGACAGCCTTGGAACAAGGCTCTGAATGTTGTTCCACCCACGCTTAGTTTATGCTCATCATTAGCAGCACAAACACCTGCCAGATGCCCAAACCTTTCTGCTGCTTGGCATGCACCTCTTGCCATCTTGCTGCTTGGCTGCTGTTTAAGGCAAGTCAGGTAAGTAATTTACAGTGTTATTAGTTTATTACAGCGTGCCTCTGCAAAAGGCGAGGTAACAAAAGACAGGTTCTCTTTTCTGTTGACGGGAAAAGTGCCATGAATGGTTGTTTTTCAGTGCAACCATGGCCAGGGTAGTTGCAGGGAAACACCGGCAGTTTTGCAGATGATCCTGTGAGATCTTGCTTGGTGGATTGGCAGGTAGAAGGTGAGAGGATGGAGATCGCCAGGGCGTCTATGGAGAACATGCAGTTTCTTTCCCTCAGATTCAGAGACAAGGAAGTTAAGAGAACCATACAGGGTAACATGGATGGTTGAATGATGATAAGTACTTCTAAATTTAACATATGCCCATGAGAATCCAGAGATGCAATGTAGACAGTAGACAGTAGACAGATATACAGAGCAGCAGATACCCTTCAGTACTTCCACAGTTTTCTCCTCTGCCCTCAACAGCCATCAAGATGTCATTATATCATATCACCCTCTCCTTCCAACTATCATAAAACAAGCTCTCACTTTGGTTTTTAATTAAACAAATACAAAATGTGAACCAAAACAGCAAAAACCAACAAATTAAAGAACCAAACCAAAAGGTTTTCTCTTCTTCTATCAGGGACCCAGGCAGCTGCAACCTCAAACGGAGTCACTGGCGCTCTTGACCTTGGATCTGTAAAGGAGCTTCTTCTTCTTCGATGCGGCGTTGTTGATCGTTAACACAATCTTGCCAGGCTCGCCAACCTTGAAGCTGCCTTTCATGATTGGTTCCTCATTCGCAGGCACCTTCCTTGTTTTCTGCACGATGACTGTGTATCCACCCTCGGCATCAGGAGTGAACTCCGCGCCATAGCTCACCTCCCATCCAAGCACCCGGAGCTCCCATACAATCGTGGAATTCTACAAAGTTTGCGAATTTCATATATCAAGAAACAATCAGTACGAGAAATCCGTGTATCCAAAGCTTATTCTTAAGTAATTTGACAGACCAACCTCAGTGACAGGAATCTCAATTGTTTCTTTGGATGAAGCTTTCACAGTGATCTCGGTAACAGCGTCAGAGGTGGTGAACTCAGGATCATCCTCCTTGAAGAGGCCTCCAAATTGGACAGGGACTTGCTCTGGTGCGATGTATCTGCATTTTGTTAGAGTAGATGGAAAATACTTGAGAACAATAGACCTGGAAGATCTAATACAAAAAAACCGGTGATTCTCAAAGGCTCCTGCATGCAAAACCTGAAAAGGGTCTCCGGTGATTTGGCTGGGCTGGCAAAAATGAACTTGCTCTTGGTACGCTGAGTGAGGAACGGGCTCATCATTTTGTTGGCAGCGAGATACCACCATGGCACATTGATGAACAACTGCACACCATGACCAAATCAAACATATGATCCCATTTCATTCACTGAAACTATTGCAATGAACTACAAATCAGAGTAGTAACAACCTACATAAACCCCTCGTCTAATCATACTAGAAAAAGATGACCAAAAGGAAAAGATCCCACCTTGCGCTATGATTAACAAAGCACACGCCAAAAGACACCAGTCAACTCAAGCCATGACCAAAATTGGTGTAAAAGAGCTGACACCCTAAAAGGTCCAACCTTTGCCACATTGCCCAAAGAACAAAGCTTTGGCCCAATCATTCACTTACGACGTTAAACTATGAATATATAAAGTTGAATTGTTAACACAAACGGCTAATGTAAAATTGATGCAACTACAAAATTTGATGGAACTAATCAATCGCAGGCGAGAGGATTACCTTCTTTGCGATGAACTCGGGGTAGTTGTCCTGGAGCAGCGCTACGGCCTGGCGGGTGACGTTGCGGTGCTTGCCAAGCAAAGGTGGCGAGTTCTTGAGATCTGTAACCTGAACCATGGAGCAGATACCACTCGGCGAGAAGTCCAGCTGCGACAGGATTCCGCGCTCCAGCAGCTGGATGCGCCACTTGAGGAAGCGCTCCCGCTTCTCCTCGTCGCCGAAGGCCTTCTCGTAGAGCTCCTTGTCCTGGAATTCGCCGTAGACGTTGTAGCACACGGGGTGGCCCTCGCGGTCGGCGCCGCGGTAGAACACCACGTTGTCAAGCTCCGGCAGGCTGAGGTCGGCGTCGAGGAGCGACTCGATGCCGAAGCGCTTGCGCCACAGCACCGCCGCCTTCAGCATCGCCATGGCCTCCTTCACCTTGAACTCGCGCGCGCGCAGGAACTTGAGCAGCACCGTGTCTGTGCGCTCGTCGTCGCCCACCAGCGGCACCCCCCAGATCAATACGGGCTCGGGCGCAGCCACCTGCGCCTCCGGTTCCGGCGCCGCCGCTTCCTCCGAGGCAGAGGCGGCAGCGGCAGGCTCAGCGGAAACGACGGTTTCCTCGATCGCTTCCACCGTCTTGGTAGCCGCCTCCTCGGTGACCACGACGGTCTTCTCCTCCTGCTCCGGCTCGGCCGGCTTGGCTTCCTCAGCCGCCGCCTCAGCCTTGGGCTCTTCCTTGGCCGGCTCCTCAGCCTTGGGTTCCACTGATGCTGCCTCGGCCTTGGGCTCCTCGGTTGCTGCCTCCGCCGCCGCCTCAGCCTTAGGTTCCTCCTCAGCCTTGGGCTCCTCCTCAGCCTTGGGCTCCTCCTTAGCAGGCTCGTCATCCTTGGGCTCCTCCTTGGCCGGATCCTCGGCCTTGGTCTCCTCCTTGGCAGGCTCCTCCGTCTTGGCCTCCTCGGCGGCGGCTTCAGCCTTGGCCTTAGGTGGAGGCGGAGGGGGAGGCAAGTTGAACTCACCTGCGGCGAGGGCGGCGGCGATCATCTGCTTGAACTCGTCGAGCGCCTTCTTCTCCGGGTCGGGCAGGTCCTCCACAAGGTTGCTCTCCTCCTTGAACGTGCCGGTCCCCTCCATGCCCCCCGCGTCTTCCGCCGCGGCGGCCGCCTCCTCATCCTTCTTCTCCTCCTGCGCCTCGCCCTCCGCGGCGGCCACCGCCGGAGCCTCCTCAACCTTCTTCTCCGCCTCCGCCTCCGCCTGCGCCTTCTCAGTCACAACCACCTCGGCGGCGGCGGCCTCTGGCTGCGGCTCCTCCGCCATCACCTCTCCGAACTATTCTAAGCACCCCGCGCTCGCTCGTTCGTACGCGTGCTACGGGGAGGAGTAGGCGAGTAGGAGATCGAGCACGAGAGCGCGAGAGCGAGAGAGAGCTCGGATGCTGCGGTGGGATTAGGGTTTGGGGATTGTGGAGGAGGCGAGGAGAGATATAGGCGAGAGGAGAGAGCAAGGCTGTCAGTGCGGGGAGGCCAGCTTTGCTGCTGATGCGCTCTTGCGTTGGCGAGCTGGAAGAAGGGCGAACCAGGCGAGGGGGGGAATAGCTGGCGGCGCGGCTCGGTGGGCCCACGCAAATGTAACGGATTAATTTTCGAATTATGACGTGTTTGTGGTTTTTTTCCCTTTTTCTTTTTGTGGTTTACTGTTTTTTTCTTTGGGTAAAAATGGATTGGACGGCGGTGGCCGGAGGGGTAGGCCGTGCCGCCATTTGCAGCATCCAATGCAGACAAGCTGTCAAAAGCAGTAGTTCCGGATACAGGATTTTAAATCAACAATTTCATCTACATATTAATATTATTGTTTATGGACTAAGCAACATATCAAATAATGAGTTAATTGTAATTTGATACGTTGTCAAACAGGTTGTCACACATAGTAAATATAACATGTATATGAGCCCGACCAAAATCTATTGATGTCACATGATACTACTCCTATAATAATATGATAGATATGCCTTGAAAACTGTTATAATAATTTTTAATAATAGAATAGAATTGTCCCCTACTCCTAAATCCATATACAAAGCATGAGCTCGTAATGTTTGGGCCGCCATAATCACAAAATTTTTACAAGCTGTTACATATTTGTTTTGTAATCTGTATACATACTGTTCATTTCTGGGTAGGAATTAGGACGGATTCTTGTGGTGTTGGTCCTTGATAGCTAAATTTCCGAAGAGAAATCTGATTTGTTTCGAGCTGAAGCTATGCTCTGTATAGGACTTGGCATGGTTGAATTCCTTGCTGACTTGCAAACCCATCAGTATCAAAATTCAGTATGCTGAATACAGTAGTTCAGTTCAATGGATAAGACTACAGATTTCTGCCAGTACGCCTCGTCTAATTTCCATCAACAAAACAAAACACGCACTAATCAACATGTTTCTGTCAATGCTAATCAGCATCAGCAGAGTTGCCTGGTAGCCATTGGACTTGGCCAGCATTGCACGGTCACATCACTACATCAGTCATCAGAAACTCCGTGCTTTGTCGTCTCTATCCTTGGCACAAGACAGACAAGGAGATAAGTTCTAGCAAGAACAACGGTGTTTTTTCTCCTTGTGATTAGCGTTTTCTAAACCATCTTGGATTCTTGTTAGGATCCTAACACCTTTGGAACAGGTGTCTAGGAAAGATGGTGTTTTTAACGCTAAACATTACTGTCATAGTCACTGCAGCCCGCGGACTTTAGTACCGCTAATTTATTGACTTTAGCAAGTTGCAATCAGGTTTATCCTGATCTTACCTAGGCATGTCAATCGCCGTGATCGTCGTTCCAGATAATTCTATACTGTAACGGAAAAAAGTCACTCCAATAATATATAGAGAATATTTGATGATTTGTTAATAAAAATAGCGATTATTTTTCACTCTAGCACATAATCATAGCTCAGATTATTTCATATGTATTCACGTGAGTTACAAATAATTAAGTAGTCAAAGTTTTTAGATGATAAATTATTAAATCTTACAGGCCCTCTAAATTTGTTTATTTCATTTTAATACAGGGATGGAAACCTCGGGTATTATTCTTCACACGAGAACAGATTTCTGCTCCACAAGAAATAGAGATAGAAAATTTTATTCTAATCAGAGACAGAGATAGTTACCCATTCTCTATAAAGATTTTTTTCGTTGAAAACCCTGTTCTTACCATAACCTGAAATCCTCTCCTTTTGCTCCATGACACACATGATCAGAGATTGATCACTCATCCGTATTCAGACAATTTCAGTGGTCTGCGATGATCTTGTCAAGACTCTGAATATTATTTTTCCCGATCACACAGAATGCAACATGTATCTACAACACCGTATTTTAGTACGTGTATCTACGACACACGCTCCATGGACAGACAGAGATAAATCACGAAACCACGCAGGATGCTGCCGCTGCTGCTGCTGAATTCAAAGTTTCAAACATCCAGTCGACGGATCTGTAGCTATTTGATCACATGGACACTTTCTTGGAAGAGATTCACAGGCCGTTGGGCAACCGATTGGCACCTAGCTCTGCAAGTGACGAACTAGAACTGTGCATTTCAGATAGAAAACACCAACGTTGTACATGCAGGAGGCTGGTTTACTGACATGTCGACGCATGACCGAAACGTGCACGGATCCTATGTACCTTTATAATTTTCACCTGATAAAGAAACATCAGACGCATCTGCTTTAAGAGAATCCGATGCAGAGCTGCTGCTAATCGTAATCTAGACGTTGGAGTATGATCCGTATTTTGCTGGGTTTTCACGTGGTCATTTTCTACGAACCTGATCATCCTTCTGTCGTTTTAACCATCTCGATCTTGTTTTTGTTCATCACAATTCACAGATTCACATATTCATATACACGAAACCCTCAGAGAGAGGGAACAATGTTGGTAGGAAGAACATTTGACAACGCCTAAAATGAACGGAATCTCTGCGACAACCCACCAAACCGAAAATCTAACTGTGATTTTCTGGTGTGTCGTTGAAAGAACATTTTTCTGCAGAGGGGTTGCATCGTGTACAGTCCTTTATAATGTAACCGACCGTTCGTTGACAACTGCACATCATGATGCCCAGAATGCATATGCATCCCACTAACTCGTGCATTCATTACACGATGCTTACCTGCATGCACGGCACGATTTCGTACCGCCAAAAGCAGCACCGAATTGGCGAGCTAAGAGCATCTCAAGAAACTCCTTCCAATCCTTAAATTTTAGACTAAAAAAGACGTCCAAAACTCTAAAAACAGAGGCTTTGGTTGTAAGGAGGAGAGAACGATACGGTGTTTAGAGTTGGATCCATTTTTATTATAGAGAGTCACGTATATGCTATTATATGCTATTTGTTGGAAAAAAACATGTCTTGGTACCTAACTGCTAGTTTGTCATTCAAAAAAGATATTTTAGGGGTTGGATTTTTGAACATCTCTTGGAGATTGTTGTAATCCCTCATTTAGTCATTGGTGTCCATAAAAAGAACCAACTCCAACTCACCTTGATTCCCTTCTTCTAAAAAATTTCCCTCATGGTACTACTACAATCCAAATCTCATGCATGCATATATATTTTGGAGGTGAAACCCTCCAAAGTCCAAGATGAGATGGATTAGCTCCCAACTCTTACAGCGAAACAGATCAATGATTTAAAAGACTTGTTTGGTACAACCTAGCTCTAAGATTCATGCTATATTTAAAGTTTGTATGGTAAAATATAATAATTTTAAAAAAAAATTTAGTTCAATGTAAACCAGATTACTTAACTAATAAATACTTTCAATTTATCTACAGCTCTAGTTTCAAGATTTCTTTAATCTAGATTTGATTAGCTAAAAATCCTAGATTTAGAGCTGTGCTAAACGGGCATAGTTCAAAATAAGAAAAATAAATGGATCGATGATTGATCCAGGCATAATTAAGACCAATGCTGCAATTAAGACCCCAAGGATGATTGATTGCGACAGAAACAATTGAAATAAACCAGTGTTTGGAGGGAATTAGGCGGTGTACAGCTTGCTCAAAGCTGGGCCATTACCAACCTGACCACATCATTCTTCAATATCGTACTGACATTTGCCTCCTCTTTTTTCCAAAGCTCCAATTTATTATAAACTAGTGTTCGCTGCATAGATAAGTAAATCGTCCTAGTGTAGCGGCCTTTCCATTATAAAACAAGGAGCGGTTCTGCAGTGAGATAAACATGCACAGATTTTTATGTTCTAAACATGGAATTTCTTGAAAGTTTGCGTATAAAAATATTAAAAATCATTTTAAAGTTGTATATCAGATTTTTATTATTAAATTCGGTTCGTTTGGTCTCTTAAACTATTTGGTCAAAGAATCGTATCATTCATCAATCTCATTCATTAATCTCTCTCAAACACGACAAATTGAGGTACCTCTCGTACCTATTTTGGCCTCTCTTTCTGCTGAAAATTGAGGTACCTCTTAGGTTTATTTTGACAGGTAAGGATCTCAGCTCATTTCATGTGATGAACTGGGATTTTAAACTGACAAACTAGGTCTCAATGGTGAAATTTGTCACCAAAACAAGCAAAAATGGTAAAAGACTAATTCAGCACCTGATTCGTACCTATTTTGGCCTCTCTTTCTGCTGAAAATTG
>KE372369.1:533308-568254 GCA_000418225.1 Zizania latifolia
CTTTTTCATTTGACAGTGCGAGTTAGAACTAGCAATAGATTTGTGATGAATTACCTTTTGCCGTTAGCTTTCGATCTTAGACAGACTGGATGTGGTCTGAAGAAATTTTCTTTCCTTCCATTCAATTAATTATTAGAGGCTCATCTTTTGCAGCGACGTTCCTTGTTGAAAGTCCGGTATTGCTATATAGAGGTGAATATAGTAATACAGATACCAAACTTGTTAACTTTGAATTTATTAGCAATGTCATTAGAAAGTTGTTTTTTCTATACTGTATGCAACACGAGCTGACGAAAACGATAAAGCAAAAGGAAATAGAAGAGATAGCTCAAGGTATGGACTTCCATGGTTGGATCTAGATTCCAATTTAAATGACCACTAAAAACCATAATATCGATGTGAAATCTGAAATCTGAATTCGCCACTATCCCCACCTACACTCAAGTACTCACACACGCTTAGGATTTTCTATCGCCAATTTTCATGTCAATTTTCTATCGCACGGACAAAACCATCGCCCCATGCGCTATAACAAAACATTTCTACGGAGATATCTTATTTATCAAATAAAAATGTTTTATTTTGTCTTCCACAGAGAACTAAGATGATTTTACAAAGCGTCATAGAAACGTCTCCATATGAACCGTCTCAAAATTATGGAGACGCTTTCAAAAGCATACCTACGTTATTTAAGACGTTGTTAGAGACATAAAAATTATGTTTCATTGAAAATGAGCTTATCCACTAAGCCACGAAGTTTTCATGATAATTTTTGGAGTCTATCCAATATAAACCACAGAGTGGGTGCAGCCATAGGGCATCAACCTAACCAACTTCTGATTTAAATATTTATTTTTTCTGTCTAAATAATTATAATATTATTTTTTATGGAACAATAACTATGATGTCTGTTTTTCAAGCAGTCTAAATAATTCAAATGTTATTTGATAATGACAATAAGAAAGTCTCTATTTTTTGGATGAGTCTAAATTATTTACATTTTTTCTGAGGAAGCATAAATAATTTACATATTTTTTCATGCAAATAATTAATATTATTTGGATGACAATGACATGCATATAATAAGAAGATGTTTCAAAACTCATCTCTACGGATGAGACATACCAAAACGTCTTAATATTCATCTTTAAACGATTTAATCTTGTGCTAACCTATAAAGCATATCAAACAACGTCTTCAACCTATAGAGCGTCTCAAACAACGTCTTCAACCTACAAAGCTTTTCAAACAACGTCTTTAACCTACAAACATCTTAAACAACGTATTCAACATATAAAGCATTTCAAACAATGTTACTATCTAAATTGTAGCGCTAGAAAGAGAGACGAGTTTTGGAATGCCTCAAGTGAAACGTCTTTGTGTGGTGCTTTTGTTATAGTGATGGTCTTACACTTGTATGTCTTTAGGACTGTGTGATCGCCATCAGTCCTTCGAAACCGACAACCGACACGAATCTGCTGAGTTTTTGCAGCTTTACTGTAATGGAACAACGTTGGGACATAAGAATTTCGTACTTGCCTAAGGATGGCCGCCCTAAGTAGCTGTAATTAGAGTTAACCTCTGGTCTTCATCGGATCCAACCGGTCGGCCGTTGCTCTCAGTCTCAGGGAAGTGTGCATCGATCTCATCCACGCGCGCACGCCACTTCGCCAGCGCGCGAACCGAAAACGACGGGTGGCCACCGCCACCACAGCGTCCGCCGCTCCGCGCGACTACGCGTCCGTTCATCCCGTCGGTCCGACGCCCCCACGGCGACGGTACGGGTAGGTGAGGAGTTCGCGCTCGCGCGCGGGTTGGTACGGGGTCAGGCAGCGCTGCGCGAGCGCGCCCGTGACCGCCGAGGGGCCCCCGGGCCCCGGCCCGGCCAACCCAACAAAGTGGTCAAATACTCTCGTATCCGTATTTGTTTTAGATGGACGTAGTTTGCACCCCATGACGACGACGACGCTGTTCGAGTAGCTGCGCCTGCATGTGCTCAGTGCTCAGGCGCGGAGGTTGGTACGGAGTCGTCCTCGACTGTTCACCGGCGTAAATTCCGCTCTCGGTCCTGCCGGTCGGACTTGGTCGGTGCCGAGTCCCGCGTACAGCGTGCGTACGTCCACGTTGCCACTGTACTTACATGAGAGAGGATGCATCATATCATACATTCATGACAAGCTTCGGGAAGGGTACTATTTTTATTGATCAATGAGCTAACGAATAAAGTGTTATTTCGCTACTATTTTTATTGATCAACGAGCACATGATTTATACACGTGACTGTTTACATTATATGATGTTGTTTCTAAACAATCTATGATCTAGTATTATACATGGGACTTATATGATTCTAAGGCGGTGTCTCCGATAAAACTTGGTTACTTTAACTGCTTTCAAATTAAAAGCAGGCTTCCATGAAACATTTTCTTTAAAAAATATATGATTCTAAGGAGGTGATCAGATTGTTGTAAACAACTGTTTGTATTGTACACGAATGATACATTGTTATACTTTTATGTTAGACCGATTTCTCTAATGTGATCATAACTCTAATGTGATCATATATTGTGCATTCAGTGATAATGATATGTAATTTCTTGTGTGATACACTGTTGTGCATGATATAATTTTTGTTTATTCCATGGTAGCCTACACGTCCTCATCCAATATACGCGGTTCTGGTAGGTTTGGCTCTCTGCTACACCGACACTTTTTATGCAACTATGAGCTACATTAGCAGCCGGGATGAAAATGGAGGGACCTCGAGAATTCCACGGAGCAGAAGAACTGAAGAAGGCGCGTCAAGCGGTTAGTTAACATGCTTCACCAACCGGTTAAGGTCGGCATCGACCATCCGAAGAGACAACCTGGGATGCGAACCGAAGAGAATGAAATGATTGAAATCGTGGCTGTTCTGACAGCACATCAGTTCTGACTGTTCTGTAATTAAGGATTGCATGCATGCTTAACGCTCGGAAACGGAACAGAATCATGGCGAATGGCAAGAGCCAACAGCAGCATACATGTCTTCATCCAGCTGGTATATGCAAATGCATGGAGGTGCTACAGTCTCTGGCAATGTGATGACTGATGACTGATGCCTCGGGGGTTGGATGGTAAGGCCTACCAAACCATGGCAGCTAATGACAATCGATCAATCTGTTCGTTTATGCTCGCATGCAGATGCAGTACAGCCTGCCTAACTAACCTACCTGATGGTACCCTCACAACTTGCAGCATTATGATTATCTATGGCCACTGAATCATTTCATTAACCTTTCCGGAATAAAGATTTCCTCGAATGTTTGGGCTGCAAGAGAATTTTTTTTGCCGGGCAGGTTCAAGAGAGAATTGAAGAGTGGTAGTATCAAATGGTTGGATAGTACAGAATGTGACTTGTTTGGCTATATAGACGGCAAGGATAATATTGTGTACTACTGTTCTTCCCCTGATCAAAATGAAAGAAATGGTTAGTGCCAATAATCTTTTCTGCACCAGTAATGCACTGCCGCTATTGTTTTCTTCTCCAGGAAGTTTTCTGATCATCTTACTGGCTAGATGCTAATGGGATTTGTTTGTTTCGTTGGCACAAACTCATATTTGGGACGATGCAGGTAGAGCAGCCCCACATATGCAGGACGTGTGACAGTTCATCCCCAACAAATTAATCGGATATACCGGCTACTTTATTTTATTCAGATAGACCAGCCACTTTATCTATTCATATACCGGCTTAAATGCACCCAGGTTTAGCGATGACAATTTTGTCTTCAGAGACAGAGTATTCATCCTGACAGATATGAGTTTATATTTAAATTTATGTCCATAGATTTATAGTTTTAGATACCACGTTAATTTAAGTCAGCTGTGGATTTAGTTTAAAACTTATGAGTACCTACGGATTTACACGATTAATATTTTTTTTATTTTTTTTTCTTAAAACTGGATCCAACATAGTAGCAACCCACTAACCCCATTCACCCCTGTTTCTGTTACTGTTTTTGCTACAATGCTGTTGCTAACTCATGGGTTTTGTGGGCATGAGTTTGAATGTGTTTCGCATATGGATTTTTACCAAACCTGTGGGTTTTGTGTTCGTTAACATCCCTACCAGGTCCAACAATTTTGCAGTATATATATTGATGATTTTAAAGGTGATTGGCTTGTTGTTCCTGCACAACTGGAAGTTTTAGGAGTACTTTGATGGAAAGATCCGCATATGCAGGTAATAAAATTTGGTGAACAACCTTTTGTATATGTAGATTATGTTCTTTTGTTTATCAACAACTACATGTTCTAGAATTTAGATGATGTGTTACAAGTTTGTTCGGATTCCACGAGTAGAAACCATACTTTTTGTATTGAAAATGGGAGCCCATAACCACCCTTGCTATTGCCAACATTCTTCTCCTACCTACTACATTTTCATCCTTTTCATGGTAGTGATCTCGCCAATATATTTTTTAGACGATGGAAGTTTTTATTGTACTTAGATAATTACATCGAGAAAATATAATTGAAACTAAGAAACATCTCACCAATATATACAGTCAGCAACTCTCATCTGTGGCTCCTTCAAACAATTTAAATTTTTTTCTTTAGATTATGAAACTTAACAGATGTAGAATCCGTAGCTCACGAGCTGTTCTTCCAACAAAAAAACAAATTCAGTGATAGGCAAGATAATCTGGGAGGTAAGTGTCCCAGGCAGCTGTAAATTTTTCATGTGGCTGGCAGCGCAAGGGCGATGTTATGCTACAGGGAACCGGAAACTCGTGAGCACTTATCTTACCACAGCGACTTCACAGTCCAGATTTGGAACAGGTTGCCAGTCATACTGCAAGGGATTCCAAACCTGTCACTTGTCAGAAGGAAGTTTGTCTGAATGGTGGGCTTCAGACAGAGGGCGCTTGGCGAAGGACTCCCGCCGCCAGTTTGACGTGCTGGTAATCGTAGTCTCATGGTTTATTTGGAAGAAGCGCAATGTCCGGATCTTTAACAACTTGTCCTGAACACCGACAGAGCTCCTTCGATCGGTTTTGGAAGAGCTGTGGGCTCGGAAATCTGCAGGCTATCCAGTGCCGGTTTAGAAACGCCTTACCAGTGTCTCTGTTTTCCGTCTCATATTGTTTTTAGTTCTTTATGTACTGATTTATATGATAAAAGATATAGAGATTAACATTGCCACGGTTTGGTTGTAACACCTGTTCTACCTGTAGTTTCATCCCATAGTTGAACTTGTTGCAATCCAGTCTTTCAAAAGAACTTGATGCAGTTCTTTCCCTCTAACTTCGACAGTTTGTTAAGACTTTCCCAAGAACAGGTAGCCTCCGGTCCTCTACTGCTCTGCATCAAATGATTACAAATGTTGGTTAGTATTTCACACACAGAGTCGTGTCTTATGGGTTTCTCCTAGTACACGCATGTTCAAGCTCAGCCGGGTGACTGATTGGTGTTTACCTGCAGTCAGAGGTAGCCTAACCTGACTGACCCTTTCAGCCAGGCTTTGAAAACAGCTGGAGATTCTGCGAGACCAACGAGTCAATTCGAGCGTGCAGTTTCGTGTAATCCGTAGGCGTGTGTTCTGATAGGGAAACGGTGCCGTTAAGCCGTCGACTCCTCTGATTCGGACCGCGTCGTGTGCCTCCTGACATGCTACTTACCAGAGGACTTCAGAGCGCCACTGTCAGACCACTGGAGCCTCGGCCCTCGTGTCAAATGGTTGAAAGGAAAAGGAATTAGAGAGAGTCCATTAAGGTCCCTTTGTTTGTTTCGAGGACGAGGGGTTAGATACGATGGGATGATATATGCTTTTTAGGGATGAGATGTTCGGGTGTGTTTGATTAGGTGGACGGAGTAGGCAGATTTTCTGTCTACTTTTGGAAGGTTATAATTTGCATAGAATAAGTCTAAATTTAGTAGGATCACAGATATACACATGTAAAATATTGTTCTATAGATTTAATTACAATAAATATAATGGTTTAATAGGATCACGGCTTATGCTAGTTGCTTGTCATATATACATATTATTAAAATATATACATGTACAAAATTGTTTTATAGATTTAATTACAATAAATATAATGGTGTGATAGAATCATAAATTGATTGGATAAATGGTTTAGATAAATGGTTTAGAAGAAAAATCATTTAAAACTTGTCATCAAAACACGTTTCTCCATTTTATGGGCTATAGCGTAGATTGGTGGGTCGTTGCGTCTCTCCATTGATGGGCCGGAGGTCTGTACGGTGGAGGCCCAAAGATAAAATAAGCCGTGTGCCATGTTCTCGTCCCCATTTCTGGGCCGCAACCGCCGCCGCCGCCGCCGGAGCAGCAGCGGATACGTAGGCCGGCGATCGCCTGCAGTTGGAGAGCCGTTGATTCGATGATCTCTGCCACTGACGCCGCCGCAGTCAGAGATGCGCAGGCTCATCCCCGCGCCGTCTACTTCCTTGACGCCCCGCCGCTGCTCTCCGCCCACACGGCCGCGCTCCTCCGCCTGGTCGCCCCGCTTCTCGTGGCGCGCCGGGGGACAAACCCTGGCCACCTTCGGTTCCCGCCGTGGCTGCGCTGTGGTGGCGGCGTGGCGCCGGCGACGGAGCGAGGAAAGGGGGCTCTGCTCCGCCGATGCTGCGAGGCGCGGGGATGAGACCAAAGAGGAGGATCAGAGGATCGCCGGGGGAGGTGTGAGCCGTCCGGTGCTGGGCAGGAGGCAGAGGAGTCTCGGCAATGCGGCGCTGGGGAGCGGGGTGCTGCTCGCTGTTCCCGTTCCCGGAGTCGGGCCGCGGAACCTGAGGAAGCTCGTGGATAAGGGATTCAATGGCGTGGCACAGCTCGAGGTTTGTGCATGAAATATTATGGATTAATCTGTATTCTTTTGTTGTCGCAATAGTTTCTCTTGTTACGTCAGGGGGTGCCTTCCCTGCAGCCCATCCTTCGATCGGCGACATGTGGAGCCACGTAAAATCGGATGACAGCCGCAACAACGCTGCCTCGCACGACTTAGCCCTGACTTAGCGCTCCGCACGCACGGCTCAGCTTCCTCTGCATTGGCTCCGAGCGTCATCGGCTCCTCACGCGGTGGCAGGGACGACGAACGCGACGCCGGCGAAGAGGAGCGCGCGGGGCCGACATGAGGTGGAACAACAAGCGCTCCCGAGGATACGAAGCAGCACAGCGTCGTAGAGGGACCGGCGCCGACGTTGGGGAGGCGGATCTTGGACTGCTGTCCCTTCCCCG
This sequence comes from Zizania latifolia, assembly GCA_000418225.1. Taxonomy (NCBI): domain Eukaryota; kingdom Viridiplantae; phylum Streptophyta; class Magnoliopsida; order Poales; family Poaceae; genus Zizania; species Zizania latifolia. Next base: position 540,552 of record KE372369.1, read on the forward strand.
GCGGCCCTCCTCCTGCTCCTCTCCACAGGCGACGAGCGGCGGCCGGAACGGGGCGAACCTCCGCCTAGCTGTGCCGCCATGGCTGTCTGCGCGCCCTTCCTTCTGGCGAACTTCTTGTTTGTTTGAACAAAGACTATCGCCCCATCCGTATATCTCCAGAGTTCATGTCCAAGCTACAACTCTTCTCATCTCAAGGCACCAGCAGTTAAGTGACTACATTCATCGCCATAAGCCAATGACCATAAGAACACTCCATTGCCTATCGTATTGTCTCTGGTCAAATAAAACGTATGATTGAAGCATTTGACTGTTTCAACATTTCTAAACTTTGATAAATATAGCACGATGATCTTGTCTTCTTTATTGTTCTCTTGGATTGATCACGTATTCAAAGTACGTTGAATATTTGATCGCCCAATTCAGCAAAAATTTCGAATGACCATGAAGTGTTCATGGATCTGTGTAAAAACTGGGGGGCCCAAGCACCGGTTCTCTGTGCTATGGTGGATATCTATGTGAGGTCCTGCCTTAATTAGCAAGGGCTCAAGTTATATGCATTGGAGATCTAAAGTTCTGAACCCTTTTCACGCAATGAACTTCCAGTCCCAGGTATCCAGCTGCTAGTGTAGAGAGTAGAAGGGTTGTGAAAGAGTGAATGTTCACTAATTAACTAAGTAATGAACAATTCTCAGGAAGGGCGCGCCGACAGCTATGGCGGCACAGCCAGACGAGGTTCTCCCGCGTTTCGGCCGCCACTCGTCGCCTGTGGAGAGGAGCACGAGGAGGGCCATCGGGGACGGGACAGCGGTCCAAGATCCGTCTCCCCAATGTCGGCGCTGATCCCCCTACGACGCTGTGCTGCTCCGTCTCCTCGGGAGTGCCTGCTGTTCCTCCTCATGCCGGCCCCGCGCCCTCCTCTCCGCCGGCGTCACGCTCATCGTCCCCGTCGCCGCGTGAGGAGCCGATGACGCTCGGAGCCGACGCAGAGGAAGCTGAGCCGTGCGGTGCGTACCAAGGGCTGAGCCGTTCGAGGCAGCTTTGCTGCGGCTATCGTCCGATTTCACATGGCTCCACGTGTCGCCGATCTAAGGACGGTCTGCAGGGAAGGCACCCTGCAGCCGGGGGTATGCAGTGATTTTTTTCCGGGGAGGGAAGGTGGCCGGCAGGCGTGGGGCGCGCTCTCCGCCGTGGCGACGGCGGCAGCCGGGGGTCCGGGGGGAGCGCTGTTCGGGGGTGGCCGTGTGGGCTTAGGGCAGTGGGCTGCGAGTGGTTTTCTCTTCGATGCGCTGGTGGGTAGGCTGCACAGAGCGCAGAGAGAGAGGCCCAGCCTAACTGAAATAGTAGGGTTGAGCATCTAAATCTGTATTTTTCTGAAAAATTACGATTATACATGAAAAAATTTCGTGAGTAGGGCTAGGATTTAAGTTTTCCTAGACCTAATTCCGCCTCTGCCGCTCATGCCATTCAATAGTCTTATGATGTCAACATAATGGGTTATAACCAGGAGCATGGTTTCTAAGCCCCTAGATGGAGTGACTTAAAAACTTTTTAAATTAACCTTCCAACTTTATAATATTTAATTTATTCGTCTATAACTTAATTAATTGTCATGTTTTCAATTTCTTTCAATTTCATTCGTAATGTATAATACATTATGTATCCAATGGGTTGAACGGGCCTTTCTGAATGCATGGAGGATAGACTTAGTTAGTGGTTAGCAGTTCTACCTGAGTACCTGGCAACGGTACTATACATCTGTCCGTACCATCATTTATTCATCTCGGAGCAATTTTCCACGTTTTCCCTGCTACAATGCGTTTTCTACACAAGCATTGGTTCTTTGTAGAGGACCGGAGGACCATCGCGCTCTCAGGAACAGCTCCTCTACAGTTATGAAGCTAACCGTAGAGAACAGTCGTTCATTTCAATCGTCTAGACGAGATTCAACGGTGTAAAACCTTCCTCACCAGCCACAAAACCCAACTACGAGGTGGGTCCCACTACCACAAAGCCATTCTTCCACACCATACAATCTTAATCAGATGGTTTTGAGAGGGCGGCTGCCCTCGTTTGCGCTTTCAGAGCATGAACCCACCTCCCAATTAGTAGTTTCACTTCCAAACAAAATTCAGAGTAAACTCACTAATTAATTGCAATTCAGAACAGAAACTAGAGTACTTTGAAAGCACGACGCATGCGCAGGAAACTTTATATTGTTAAAAAAGATGAAAAAGGAAGAGCTAACATTTCCTCGTTGCCGTGGAAATTTTCTTTCTCGGCGTGCGACTGCGAGGCAAGTGGCCGATGGAATGAAACTCTGAATTTTTCTACGTCCATGCATGGACAACGAATGGCATATGTCTCATCTGCGTGCATGGCCTCCTGGCTGCGTTCTTGCTTAGCCTGGTGATTGGATCAATGGAGTCTGGTGTTAGAATTCTACGGGAGGCGAGATACAAGACAAACTGGCGTGACGTTGTTTTGGATTTATATTGCTGCACTTGGCCACACTTTCCATCCTGCCATTACTTCTTGGTCCTGTGTGAATTTGTTTGTTGTTGCTTTATTCGAAGCAAAACAAATTTGACTAAGTTAGCCGTTTGTGCATACCTATCCATATTAAGTGTTAGTTTGCATAGCCATGGACCGCGTGTTTCGTAATTTGACCGAACCACGCATGTACGGTCCTAACCGCATATCTAAGGGCAAGTTCTTCCACGCATCATACTTACACCAGCACATTCGCGGCAGGGGTGAATGCAGTGCTTAAGCTGTATTGTGACACGGCAGTGTTTCATAATTTGACCGAACCACGCATGTGCGGTCCTAACCGCATATCCAAGGGCAGGTTCTTCCACGCATCATACTTACACCAGCACATTCGTGGTAGGGGTGAATGTAGTGCTTAAGCTGTGTTGTGACACGGCAGTGTTTCGTAATTTGACCGAACCACGCATGTGCGGTCCTAACCGCATATCCAAGGGCAGGTTCTTCCACACATCATACTCACACCAGCACATTCGTGGCAGGGGTGAATGCAGTGCTTAAGCTGTGTTGTGACACGACAGTAATGTGTTATCGGTAAGATAAGTATTTTTTTTTAATTTAGTATTGATGATAATATATTAGTCTTTGTGGTAAATTCAATATTTCACTAAAAATTATGAGCATTAGTTGATAAATTTATAATAATACAAAATCATGTATCCACCACTATTCAGCATTCTTAGTGACATCGGTGCTAGTACATGGTCATAGAGCATCTTTCTTGGATAGGTCGGCTAGCGACAATGACTCATCGAAGATAATAGGACCGGCCCTAAGAGAGGGCGAACGGGCCTCCAAAACACATGGTCCCTTCCTGAACATGATCATGAAGCAGACCAAGATTCAGATGTTTGGTACATGTGTTGTTACGTAGCAGTCACATATTAGGTGACTTCTTGTCTCCTTCGTAGGACTTCTCATTTGGTATTGTACCTGATCAACAAAACTATCTATATCTTTGATTGTGACTGATAAAACCTAACTAGAATATTCTTTTACAGTGTGTTTGGTTGTAGGGATTTGGTGGGACCGGACGGGGCGATCCTAGTTTGCATGGTGTTTGGCTGTGAGGCGAGTGGGACGAGACCATCCCACCAGCGGAATATTCTCGTCAGATGTGGGACGGCGCCGTCCCTCGAAAACGGGCGGACGGGGGCATCCCACTTGCCTCCGTCTAGCTCCGTCGGACATGGCATTCGTGACGTGGAGGGGTGGGGCGGGCGAGGCTAGAGGCTGGCGTCGGCGGTGTTCGTGGCACGGAGGGGCTGGGCAGGGCTGGAGGCCGACGTTGGTAGCGTTCACGGCACGGAGGGACAGCTAGAGCGGGGCGAGGCTAGAGCTTAGAGCAAGGCAGCGGGAGGAGGAGAGCCGCCGGAGGCCGGGGCGCGAGAGGACGAGAGCGGCCAGAGCAGGTCGGGTGGAGGCCACAGGCTAGAGGCGGGGCTAGGCAAGGCCGGGGAGACGGGAGGAGAGGGCCATCGGAGTCTCTGACCGGTGGGGATGAGGCCACTAGAGACTTCGACCGGTTGGGAAAGAAGATTGATAAAAAATAAAAATGAGACTAACAAGTGGGCCTCACTATTACTGTTGCTAACAGTGTTAATTTTGGCCTCCATCCCACTCTCTCAATCCCTTTAACTAAACAAAAAAAAATTAAAATGAATCTATCATATTCAAGCAAACACAAGATGGAACGGTCCTATCTCAAAAAATTGGGATAGAATGATCTCATCACATCTCGTCTTAAAACCAAACACTACCATTTAATGGAACCTCTATTTTTAATTTAGTTAGTTTCAAAGAGTGAGACCACCGGCGCAGCGCTGCCGATCACCCGCCTCTTTTTTCACCGTCGCGTATGCATTTGCCACCACACGATCGATACGCGTGGGTTCTGGTCAGTGATCGAACCTGTCGAGATCGCGAGCTCGCTCTAGCTCGATCGCGACGACGACGACCATGCAGCAACCGGCGACTTGGTCCTCGTCCACAGAAACAATAATGCGATGTGCTGTGCCTCGTTGTCGTTCGACTGCACATGGATGGATGGATGGATTGGATGGCTCTCGCCCGGATTTGGTCCGTCGTCGTCGAGCCTTTCGCTGTCCCCTCTAGCTTCCTCCCTCTGCCTGTGGTTGAAGTCGGCATGCTGATGAGACGACACGGAGAGAGAGAAAACTGCATGATTTGGAGGCATCCGGACCGGTTCAAAGGCTCTCCCTTCGGGGACGACCGCTTCAAAGGTTTGGCCGTTCCAACAAGAAATGTGCTCTGAATTTAGCAGCCAATTGCAATCAGTACGTATCAGTGGATCCTAGCTAGTTCTGAATTTTTAAAAGCGAGGTCGATTGGAGCTAGTTTGTTTAACTCTATGCAGGAAACTTCTTCTGCCAGATACTTGTATTCCTTGGTAGTGGAAACTCACTCAAACTGTCGCTCTTGCGACAACCACGATACGAGCTTAGACAACGGGCGTTGCCATGGAGTTATTCATGAGTTGGATCGTCGCTACAATCCTAACAGGAATGGCGATTTCAATTGGAGCCTTGCCAACCTCGTCTATGGAAATACAAACTGTCGCGTAGAAAGATTTGCTGAAGACTTTATTCATGGACTGAATGTTACTATGATCTTTGCTTTTTAGGCCATGTACAATGGTGTATTGTCATCATTATTTTACAGCCAACTAATAGGGCAAGAGCACTGTATATAGACCAAATGGTATTTATGAGTTGGTCCTAGAGAAGTAGTATACAATAATTACAAATTTCACAATGTAACAAACAAAAAAAGTCTAAGTGGGCTTATGAGCACCAACACCACGGTGGAAGAGAGAAGGTGTGAGAAAAAGATAATATTATTTTTTATTCTTTATGGGTGGTTTTTTTTATAGGTAACTAGAGCTATGGAATATATAGACTATTTACACAATATTTATAGACTAGTTGTAAGAATTATTTATTTCTTATTGACCACTTTTGAGCAACATTGTGGTTGCTCTAATCATAGCAGAAAGAGTAAGGAAAGAGAAAGTCCTCCCTCCGTCCATAATATTGTGACTTGGGACTGGATTTGATATTTTATAGTATAGTGAATATGAACAACGTTATTGTCCAGATTCATTATATTATAAAATATGAAATCTGGTCTTATATTACAATATTGTAAGACGGATGGTGTAATATTTTGTTATCTTACGGTTAATATAAAAGAAAATTATATAATGCACTTACCGAGGTAGGCCTCTATGACCATAGGCGCTTTGCGGAAAGAAAGTTAGTTTCTCACATCAGTCAAATCCGTAACTCTCCTTGCAGGGGCAAACGGAAGGATTCAAGCTGAAGTTTGGAATCAGTGACCCAATTGCGAGAGTTCAGATTACTGTAATTTCATCTTTTTTTTTATCTTCAAAAGGTGAATCTTCTTTAAGGCTAAGCAGAATTTACCTCGTGATCTCATGCCACAAAGTTTTATACGCAACAGGTGGTCTGTGACCTCTCCTTTTCTTCCTCCTTTTTTACCCATCTTGCCTGTGTCAAGTTCTGAACTTCTCCGTCCCATGACAATCTTGCATTGCAGCTTATCCTTGCATTTGTTAATTTTGCAAACCAAGGTTTATTACAGGGAAATTAAGCTCCAGTGGCCGGATTTGTGTACCGAACACCAAAGACTGAGCCATGAGTCCAGATTTTGACAGAGAAGCTCAGTATCTGTACTGTGTGACAAGTGCATACAATTGCAGTTAACCAGATAGAAACAACCAAGGATCTTTCACTTGGTTTCTCTTCTGTTCCTTTTCATACAGGGACAATGGAAGTGGCTGTGAAGGCTGACCTAGTACAAGAAAATGACATTAAAAAGGGTAGATATTTATGTTGATCAGGAGCCATGGATAGCTAGCTAGCTTGCCTCAAAATCATGCCTGGTTTCTAGGCCATGGATAACCACCAGATCAGACTCCTTTGTCTGGCCATGATCCACAGACTCAGTTGGAGTTTTGCTCTGATGTTCTTCCACAAAGTCCCATTTTGGTTTTAGGTTTTGACCAGGCCCAGCTAGCTCTAATTGCATAGGTGTTCTTTATTTGCTTTGATGCTTAAAATGCTCTGGGTCATTGCACTGGGTTACCCTTCAACAACCCATGCAGGTATCTTTGCCCTATTCTGTAAGACACTGGTAGCTGATTTTTTTAAAAAAAAAATTGCCAACATGCTTCCAAAGTCACACAATCACGTTGTTTATATTGATGCTTGAATTTTTTTTGCATGGTCATAGGCAGCTATATTCTAAGACAAATGTTAGCTAAACAAACAAAACCATTAGATATTATAATCACCTCTGCACATGCTCATGAGAAACTCATAGAACATTACTATTAGAATATCATAGACAATTATAGATCATGCTTTGGACAAGGCACTATGGTATACATTTCAGATTTCAGACCATAGCATAGACAAAGGTATATATTTGAGATTTTCAGTCAAAAGTTATCCGAAGACTAACATGCATGTAGAAAAAGGAGCAATTTCCTCCCTGCAAGGGACCAAGAGAGATACAACTTTTTTGCAACAACAAATTAGTAAAAAAAATTGTACATTTTTTCACAATTTTCAACACCATATAATCAAATTAATTCACCAAAAACTGATGCCTTGAATATGACTCTAATCTGAGTAGTTTTGGAACTACAAAGGTATATGAGCTTTCATGCAAAGCAACCACACACAAATTCAGCTTGTGCAGACCAGGATTGCATTAAAAGAGTTGTCCACAAGACCACAAACATTTGTTCTATCTATTAATACACACACTCGTTATAAACTAGAAAAGGAATTGTATTATATCCTCATAAATACCCAGTTGGTGCTTATGGATGATTAACTCTCCAGCATTTATGAAAATTTTGTGTCCAAAGAAGGTAGTATTGAATGCACTAAAAAAATCTGATGGAGTATACAGTTGTTAACCTCTTAACTGCGTACACACACGCGGACGGCGACAGGGGCGTGTTATGAGCGCCCCGCCGTGCGTGTGGCGCTAGCAGTTTGGCCACCTTGCTCCTGCCGCTGCCGGCTGCCGCTCTCCTGCTCTGCTCAGCTCGGCTCGGTGGAGGGGGTGCTCCGCCCGCTCGGCTACTACCGTTCCGTTTCCGCTCCACCCACCCCGTCGCCTCTCTCGCCTCCTCCTCCGCCTCACCGAATCTGCGGATTCCCCTCCCAATTGGCCGGTCCGCCCGCCTCCGCCTCCGCTGCCGCGATTCCGGCCAGGCCCGTGTTTTCCGGGAGGGAAAGCGGCGGCTTTTGCGCGGTAAAGGCCGCGTCGTTTTCGCCGACTTGGGGGTCTCGGGTGCTCTGGAGGCGCCCGTTCTCGGCTGATTCGGTTTCCGGTGGATTGATTGGCTTGGTGGGATGGGAGGAGGTGGCTTGGAGATCGGAGCTGGTTGGGGCGTTTGGGTGCGTTCCAGGTGAGAGCCACTGGGTGAGGTGGGGAGTTAGGGTTTGGATTCGTGAGGGGCGGACGAAATGGGGGGCCTTTGCTCGAAGGGATCGGCGGTGGACAAGTCGCCCAGTGACACCACGCTCGGCCCTGACCGGGTAGTCCATGGCCTTGAGCGTCGCGCGGTGAAGGAGGAGAGGAAGACGACTGTGAGGGAGGCTGTTGTTAAGAGGATGCAGGAGGAGCAGCAGGAGCAACAGCCAGAAATTGCATCGGTCCCAGAAGCCCCGGACTCTGGAGTTGCCATTGACGCCGAGCCGGTCCCATGGGATGGTGTGCCACAGCTCGCACGGCTGCCATCGCAGAAGTCTGGGATGGGTGTGGCTAAAGCCAGCGCTGCCAAGGCAAGTGCCCTGCTCATGCTTTCAGTACTCCTTACTTTGCGTTGAATTTGGGCGCAATGCCGCTTAAATCATCATGTTACTTGCAGTTTTGTTTAATCAATGCATTGCCTTCTTGCTGCTGCTTCATACCGTGGAGCTAGCACATCGTGTACATGGGAATTGTAACATTCTGTTAATGTTTAATGATACCGCTGACTGACAAATTATCCTCTAGCATTCTTGCAGAAACCCTAAGTTTGTTGCTTCAGTTTTGAATGATTGACCACAAGGGATATGCTGCCTACTGCTGAATGCCGTTTTTAGTGCCTAGTAGTCTTCTTAGGGAACTTAATATTTGTCACTGAACGACTTTCCTGTATGGAGCATTTGCTAAGGGAGGGAATGACTACATTTGTCGAAATCTGATGTTGCATTGACTTCCGAGCCTCTAGTTGTGCCATGTATATATATTTTTATTCTTTTCTTCTCAGTTACCTGCTTTGAAATTTTCTCCTATTGATGACCCCATGCTGTTTTTATTTACTGAAGCTTGGTATGATTATCTACATATGGTTGTCATTTTTTACAGAGGAAAGTAGTTTTTGATTGGTTGCTAGGGACTCTAAGAGAATCTAATATGCACTTATTACTGTTTATAACTGCCCGGGTGCTGTGAAGTGATGATTCAGTACGGCAATAGCACTGCTACTAACTGATATACCTAAACTATCATAGAAGGAAAAACTGCAAGTAGGATTCTTTATCATGGGCAATAACTAATACCCTCAGTTGTCTGCTTTCATCACACAAATTGTTGTGCAACACCTAAAAAAGATGTACAGTCTTTGAATTCTGTATGATCTTGTATCCTTGCTGAAAAAATCTCTCTCCCCTCCACAATTTTCGTTGATGTTTGGAATATTTCAGAATGTTGTTTCTGTGAGGACCTATGTCATTTACAATGTCTGATTGCCATGTTGAAACAGGTCTCAGAAGTAAGCTCAATTCTGGGTAGAGCTAGTACTGTTGGGCTTGGGAAAGCAGTGGAAGTGCTAGACACACTTGGTAGTAGCATGACAAATTTGAATATAAGTAGTGGATTTGGATCAGGCATTACAACAAAAGGCAACAAAATATCTATTCTAGCATTTGAGGTTGCCAATACAATAGTCAAAGGTTGCAATCTGATGCGGGCTCTTTCAAAAGAGAGCATAAAGCATTTAAAAGAAGTGGTGCTTTATTCAGAAGGTGTTCAAAATCTTATATCCAAAGATATGGATGAATTACTCAAGATTTCTGCTGCTGACAAAAGGTTAGCATTGATCAAGCCACGTCTACAAATTACAACATGCGGCTGAACAATTTATTCATTTGCTAAAAATATGTATATACAATAGTATATCAACAAAATTATACTTAAACTTCTTGTACTATTTGTCATTATTGAAGTTTTGATTATTTCCGGCAGGGCAGAGTTGAAAGTGTTTGCTACAGAAGTTGTTCGCTTTGGAAATCGTTGCAAGGATCCTCAGTGGCACAACTTGGATCGCTACTTTGACAAGTTCAGTTCTTTTTTTGCCCCTGTGTTTTATAAAGCAATGATTTTGCGGTATTAATTAGTGTCGTTCTGCATCGATATATTTCAGGTTGGCATCAGAACGGACACCTCAACATCACTTGAAAGAAGAGGCAGAATCAGTGATGCAGCAATTGGTGACTTCTGTTCAATGCACAGCTGTAAGTAATGACTATCTGTCTTGTCAGCATCGCCTTGTAATGCTGTTTATCTACTATGTCTGTAATTATTTGTTTAACACACTACAGCAAGACTAAGATTGAATCTTTTCTTGACATGATAAGTGGTTCAATTTTTTTAGCAATGAAGTATATAATACTAATATTCACCTGTCAGTTGCTATGAAGTATAAAGTTTTATCTGCATCTTAACTGTCGATCTCCTGGCATTTATCATTTTTCTTCTTTTGTATATTCAATTCTTTTATCAGGAACTATACCATGAAATGCATGCGCTGGATAGATTTGAACAAGATTATCAGCGGAAACAGCAGGAAGAGGATGGTTCAAGTGTACTCCAAAGAGGTCAGTATATTTTGCATGATAACATATACGGATGACAAGTAAGAACCCTGTGATCCGTGAAAACTCCTATGGTTTGGACGAAGAAGTTTTGTGTTTTATGGTGGATGCTGCTTATGGCTCTTTTTCAGGTCATCTGAAAACACTAGATTGAACGTAGCCCTGGATATGTATCATTGTAGGATCACTGATTTAGGAGGCATGTTGTTTATGTTCTCGGACTATTGTTTTTGGAAACATGTTTGATGTTATTCATCACAATACCAAACTCTGTTTCCATTGTCAAGATCACCATTTTGGCTTTGACAGTTCATTTTGCATTATATTTTAAGACAAATAATCTTTCTTATGTTATTCATCTACACTATACGCTCTCTAAAACTATGATTAGGTAAGCTGCAGCTAGTTTAATTTGACCAATATAAGTATATAACCTGGGGCTGCCGCCAATGGAGAACATGAGCTGTGAATAGGAATAACCCGTAGGCAATGAAACTCCAACTTCCATTACTTAACTTCATATTCCAAAAGGTAGCACAAAAGCACAGTTACTGCTTCTATCTTAACATAACTATGCAATTTGTCCCAATGTTCCTGGTATAACTTACCTTCTGTCTTTCCTCATTTTTCCAGGTTATTTTCTATAGATTGATTTAGTGCTGGCATCTAGCCCTTCTCTTTTTTTCCTTCTTTTTTTGGCATTGCGTTGCACGTAAGCAGTATATTTTGAATTTGCTTGCCTCCTCTACGTACCAGTTCTTTGAAGTTGTTTTTAGACTGATTCAAAGGTAGAGCCTTTTGCGCTATTTTGTTGATTCATGTGCTTGTGATGCTTAATGTTCTATTTCATTTACAACAGGCGATAACCTGCACATACTAAAGCAGGAAGTGAAAAGCCAACGGAAGCATGTCAAAAGTTTGCAGAAAAAGTCTCTCTGGTCAAAGAATTTGGAAGAGGTTGGTAGTTAGTTTTTTATAGTTCTGTGCTATAAGCAACACTGCGCTCTAGGAAAGCATGCTCGTGTTGTCCATTGTCAAGTTCCAGTCATTCATTGCTCCAAAGGAATTAGAATTTGCTTGCACAATCCTGTATTTCTAATTTTTTTAAAAATGTGTTTCCTAGGTCATGGAAAAGCTTGTAGACATTGTGCATTTCTTACATTTGGAGATCCATAATGCCTTTGGCCACTCAGGTAATAAGTTTTGTGACTACTATCTTGTATAAGACTTATCATCGCAGCTATTGTGTCTCTACTCCCCCTTAGCAATATGATCTACTTACAAATTTTCATGACATTATATATCCTTTTACACAAACTAAGCTGATGGCTGGTTTCCATCACCTTATTGATTTCCTCTAAGAATTAGTGTGAGCTACCTAATTTTTTTATGATGGAAGCTTTTATTGAACTTAAACAATTATATCGAGAAGATACAATTGTTTTAAGAACACTTCTGGCCTCATAGCTAAGATGTACATAGCCAAAATAGCTACCTAATTGAATAACGCATCTTTAATCTGAAGATAAGCATCTGGTCCTTCAGATCACACTCACCAAATATTCCATTACTTGTTTTGAATTAACACAACCAGCCCATTTCAGGTCCTTCACATCACACTCCCCACGTATCTCCCCATCTGGGATTTAGTAGGCGTTATCACTCCCTTTCTCTGAAGGAACATGAAATTTTCTTATTACTAGCTATGCGCCCATGTGTTGCAACAGGAACTGTGTTTTTAATTGGAGGGCAATGTATGACTTTCCTGAGTATATATGAGTTCTTGATAATACATTTAAGTTGATCGGGTGAGAAATCAGTAACCAATGGGAAGATAAAGGTCTGACATGTTGGCATGGCATTTTCTATGGGAGAAGAAATGAGAAAAGCTGTGGGATGTAGAATCATCCATCACTACCACCAACTGATTACAAGATTTATGTCTCATTGCAATCCAACTAATTTATGCACATGAATGCACGATGCACTAGCAGTGTATATACATTCTATAGATCATTGTGATATCATTGATTGACATTGAAGTTATGTTTACATAATATAGCCTAATTGGAAATCCAACTTCTCTAGCTACAGTTCTATTGTCTGCAATGGCTCATAATTTAGTGTACATGTGTGAAGCTGTTTAATCTCTGTTCTATAATTTGAGTAATGAAAATACAAAATCATGGGAAGTTTTTAACAAATTATGATACCGTGCTAAATATATGATGCTAATTTTCTTTTCTCAATTTGCAGACAACGAAGAATCACCAGAGCCTACCAAACGCCGTAATAGATTGGGTCCAGCAGGCCTTGCACTGCATTATGCCAATATCATCAGTCAGATCGATACTATTGTAAGCTCAGTCTCAGCTGGACATCCTGTTTTCTTTTTCTTTTTATGTCTAGGGTAGTAGGGATGGGTCTTTCTGTATCAACTGGCATCTCTCACGCATTATATTATTGCACATTTTTCTATGTCCATATCCCTCTGTGCCCAAAATTAATTCAGGATGTTTATCTTTTCTTTGCATAAGATCAGTATGGTGTCACATTCATGTGAGAGAATTAATGTTGCATGCATGCGTAGCTTTGATCGTGTTTTCAAGCACTCCAACTTGTTAGACTTTTCTGGTGGCAGGTTTCTCGATCAAGTTCTGTTCCTCCAAACACAAGGGATACATTATACCAAAGTTTGCCACTGACTGTAAAATATGCCCTGCGTTCTAAGTTGAATTCTCTCAGGGTCAACGAAGAGGTATGCAAAATGGCAAACAACATATACTATAGGGTGATGGTAACTTGAACTATAAAGGTCAACATCATGCTATGGCCATTATATATAACTGAAATTGATTTAATCTTGTACTGAATTGGTGCAGCTTAGTGCTTCTCAAATCAAGGCTGAAATGGATAAGACTTCACGGTGGCTTGTCCCGATTGCAAATAACACCACTAAGTAATATAAGCTATCTTAATTGAACTCAATCATATTTTTTCCTTTTTCTTTCTGTATTCCTCAATGTGTCAACATAAATAATACAGGGCTCACCACGGTTTTGGTTGGGTTGGAGAGTGGGCAAATGCAGGGTTGGTATCCGACTTCATCCAGTTTCAACATAAAAGGGCCCAAATTAGAGTTTTTATGCATAATGTTTTTGTTTGCCTAATGCAGGTCAGACATGAACTGCAAACCAACAGGGCAGATGGACCTTACCCGAATTGAGACACTGTACCATGCCGACAAAGACAAGACTGAAGCACATATCCTTGAGCTTGTTGCGTGGCTTCATCATCTTATCAGTCAATCTAAAACCAGTAACGGAGAGCGGTCACCCATTAAGTCTCCTGTTCGGTCTCCTACACAAAGGGGTTACACAATTACATTATCTCCAAACAAAGCCGGCAATTCATCACCTCTTCTCACACAGGAAGATCAAGATATGCTAAGGGATGTCAAGTACAGGAAGTTCATTCCTGGTATAAGCAAGAGCCAAGAGTTCGACGCCAGGTCTAGACATAGCAAGCAAAGCAGGTTGAGCAAAAGTAACAGTCACTCACCAAGCAGTGGCAGCATGAAAGAATTGCTATCAATCAGGAGGCTGCTTCCTGTCATCGACTTTGAGATTGATAGGATAAAAGCTATGGATGTGATTGATAGAGTTGATAATCTAAAAGGTACAGTAAGGACTCAAAATTAATTGGTGCCAAAACTGAAAGTTGTTGTGAAATTTGATCTTGAAAATCCAGTTTGCCTGAAGGTTACAAGAAATCTGCTGGAATTGGCATGCGCGTGCCACGAAAGCATATCTTTTTAGATTAACTAACGGTTGCTGGCTGGGTGCCCAGTTCGAGGCCACCAAGAAGAGATGAGACGAGTGCTCATGGCTCATAGCTAACTCATGTATGATATGATCGAGTGAAAAAAGAAAGGGGTGATTTATTGTAAAAAGAAATTCTTTGTGTTTGTTAGCTCTTGTACAAGGAATGCAAGTTTTGAAGGGGAAAAAGAGAGGGATATCAATATATCAAGAATAAAGCCTCAACGGGTTTGATAAATATTTTGGCAATGCCGATATATTTACCAAACCAAATTCTTCTCTCAATTTTACTATACCAAGTTTTACTAGTGTCACAAAGTTCGGTAGTGTATCAAACCAAAGTGTTCAATATTAGAAGTCTGGTGTTTCCTTTTTCTTATTGGTTTGAAATGTAATGATAAAATCAATATTTATAACATTTGGCTAATAATTAGTGTTATGTATGTCATATAGCAAAGTAACTAATGGTAAATATTTTAGTTTGAACATTGTATAAGTTTAACTTATATGTCTTATATTTTACGAGAGATAATAATAAAATAGGAGGCATATTATGTTGGACTAAGAATAAGAAAATGAATATTTAATGATTTGTTGCCTCTAAAAGCCAACATTTAATTATTTTTCACTTTGACCTAAAGTATTCAGATGAGTTTATATGTCATCTACATAAGTTTTCAATAATTAAATAGCATAAATTTTGTAGTGGTAAATCATCAAATCTCTCTTTATATATAGATTTTAAAATAAAATTATACCGGTTAAAAAATTTAGTGCCTGTTTGGTTCCTCCGAGCTAAAATTTAGCCCCGTCACATCGGATGTTTAGGTGTTAATTAGAAGTATTAAACATAGATTAATTATAAAACTAAGTACATAAATGAGAGCTAATTCGCGAGACGAATCTATTAAACCTAATTAGTTTATGATTTGACAATGTGGTGCTACAGTAAACGTGTGCTAATGATGGATTAATTAGGCTTAATAGATTCGTCTCATGAATTAGCCTAGGCTTCTGCAATTAGTTTTATAATTAACTCATATTTAATCTTTTTTATTAGTATACAAACATTCGATATGACAAGTACTAAATTTTAGTCTCGCGATCCAAACACCCCGTAGTAAATGTATTTGAAAACACCATACCGTCCTGACTCCGACCGAGCCTCTGCCGACTCCGAGAACGTTCGTCCGGCAAGTCGCGAACCCATCAAACCGCTCAACATCGAAACGCGAAAACCCACGGAGATCGGAGGCAGCGGCGAGACCGAGAGCCGCCTCCGTTCGGCGGCGAGGGATACGGAAGCCATGGACGCGTCGAGCGAGCTGCAGTGCGTGGGGAGGCTGGAGGTCGCCGCGCCGCCGCCGGCGCGCTACCTCCGCGTGGGCTCCCTCCCCGTCCCCACCGACCCCTCCACCTCTCTCCCAGCCCTCCTCCCGTCCGCGTCCCCGTGAGCTCCGTCTCCCTGACCTTCACTAGATTAGTGATGTGACGTGTAGTGATTACTAGATATTATTTCCCTTCTTTTGCTTTTATCATTTCCAAAGTAATAATTAATGAGTGTGATGCTGTGTAGTCATGACAGTCATGTTGAGATAATGTAAGAGAACATAGTTCCTATGAAATGGAATTTATCCAGCATGCTGATGCCTGATTAAGGACAATTGTAGGACTGGAGCTCCAAGGTATCAAATGCTACCACTGGAGACTGATCTCAACACACTGCCGATGATATCAAATCTCCCAGAAAAGGTTTTCCTGACAGATGCAAAGAGTACTGAAGGTGATTCTCTTGAGGCTTGATCAATATAGTTTGATTCACCAAAGTAACGCCAGGCTTCTTAATGTCTGGTACACCGTAGGGGAAGCATAGATAATAGTACAACTTTCAGGTGCAGGTACATTTTACCTTGCATGCCACTCTCACTATCAGGATGTCTACTGTATCCAAGCTTTAGTTCTCACTCCTTGTTAAGAGTAGATTGTGTTTGGTATCTATAAATGCTTTCTGAGGAAAATCTAGACCAGAAGACCAGGTAAACTTGTTTCTGTTTTAGAAGCCAGAGAAAGTTGAGAGTGCAAATACATTTTTGGGGGGTTTGTATATTGTGTTCTTTAAAACCGTCAGCAACCCCCAACCTACTCAATATACACAATAAAAGGCTGTTGTTTCAGCAGTGTGTGCAGCAGCAACACTGAATAGATTGCTCATGGGGCTCAGCCTTTTCGAGCTGTGTTGTGGTCACATTTGGTTTTATCTGTTGGGCATGCCAATGTATTTATTATTGTTATGTTTGTTCATATTCTACAGGTTTACGGTATGGAAATGGGCTAGTCAACCAAAACTTATCAAGGAAGTGTGAAGCGCTGGCCGTGTCAGGTCTAGCTGAATATGGTGATGAAATAGATGTGATTGCTCCCACTGATATTCTCAAGCAGATTTTCAAAATACCATATTCCAAGGCACAAGTGTCTATCGCTGTTAACCGTATTGGAGATACTCTTATTCTAAACACAGGGTAAGTTGTGTGTTCATTGTAGCAATCACGCTTGATGTATTTGATACTAATGCCATATACTACATTATGTTGCAGGCCTGATGTCGATGAAGGTGAAAAGATGTTCAGAAGACAAAGCAACCACCCTAAAGGATCTGATCCTTCGATGTTTCTCAATTTTGCAATGCATTCAGTGAGAGCAGAAGCTTGTGATTGCCCACCAAGTCATCAACCATCACAGGATAAGCAAACAGCATCCACTATCTTGCATGGACCGTTTGGTCATAGTGAGGGTTCATTGGATTCACCGTCCTCATCTAGTTTTAGCTCATCGCCTTATCTGGACCAGAATGTCAGTAAAAGTAGGAAAGCATCACATGGTGCTTGTGAGAGTCTGTACTGGGGTTCAAGGGAAAATAAGCAGAAAGTCAAAGGATCCGACCCCGTTAAGAAAACCACTCATGTTGGTGACAAACCCAGAAGTGACGTGCAAGAATCTGAGAAAAGTAGGAGGGTGGGAAATAATGGATTTCGGAAGGTTTTATTTTGGCAGTTTCATAATTTCCATATGCTTTTGGTCAGCGACTTGCTTATATTTAGCAATGAGAAATATATTGCAGTCAGCTTACACCTCTGGGATGTTTCGAGACAGGTATGCTTTATTTTATTGAATATGGTGTCCCAGTTTTCTTTAATCTTTCTGTTGACAAATCTTGTTTCATAGGTTACTCCATTGAATTGGCTTGAAGCTTGGCTAGACAATATAATGGCAAGTGTGCCAGAATTGGCCATATGTTATCACCAGAATGGTGTTGTCCAAGGTTATGAGCTCTTGAAAAATGATGATATATTTCTACTTAAGGGTGTGTCTGATGATGGTACACCTGCATTTCATCCACAAGTTGTCCAGCAAAATGGCTTGGCTGTCCTGAGGTTCCTTCAGGATAACTGTAAGCAAGACCCTGGTGCATATTGGGTATGGCATCTAGTTATCGTGTATTCTTATTTCACCGTTTGGTCTCTTATTTGCATGACTTGAATATATTTTACATGCAACTCATCCTTTTTGGCAATAATTATTACGCTAGATCTTGTACTGAAGTTTTGCTTTCTCAGCTGTACAAAGGTGCTGAAGAGGATGTTATACAGTTGTATGATCTTTCTATCTTACCTCAGAATTGTACAGCTTGTGATCATAGATCAACATGTGGTCCTATGTCTTCTTTGATGAAGAAGAGGAGAAAGGAATCATTGTTCTCTCTGGGCACACTCCTCTATCGTGTTGCTCACAGGATGTCTTTATCAAAGGTATGAGGGAATTGTCTCTCTTGCTTTGCTTCATGCAGCTTTACTGACTGTTAGTATTGTATATGCTTTGCAGGTGCCTAGTAATAGAGCAAAGTGTTCAAAGTTCTTCCAAAAATGTTTAGAGTTTCTCAGTGAGCAAGATCACCTGGTACATTTATTTATTCTTGTCATATTTTATTAGTTAGCTATTTTTCTTTTGTCAGTAAGAAATCATCTCAAGATTTGTTTCGTGAAGGTTGTGCGGGCATATGCTCATGAACAGTTTGCAAGGCTCATCCTTAAGTGTTATGAGGAGTTGGAATTGACATCTGAATCGTTTCTGCTTGAATCTGAAGTTACTCTTACTGACTTGGATGAATCTTCAGAGTTGAGCCTTGAAAATTTACCACCAAAGCAAAACAAAGAACTGCCAGAGATTAGCAAGGATGAACCAGCAACCATAGATGGCATGTTGGAATGTTCGCAGTCAGTGTCTTCTCAAGTGCCAAATAGATTAGTGGGACCAGGTCATGTTGATATCAATCCTTCATCTTCAGCTACAAAAGGAGATGTTACTGTGGATAGCTTGGTAATGTGTCAGTCTGGAACATCTCAGATATCAAGAACAATTGCTGATGCCATTTCCTCTAAGTTGGCAGCTATACACCATGTATCACAAGCTATAAAATCCCTTAGATGGAACCGACAGCTACAGAATACTCAAGATGGTTGCATCGACAATGAAGATGCCATTTGGGAGAAATCAGTTGACTTTTCTTTTTGTCGATGTGGTGATGTTGACTGTATTGAAGTTTGTGACATTAGAGAGTGGCTACCAAAATTGAAAATGGATCACAAATTGTGGAAACTTGTTCTTTTGCTTGGTGAATCTTATCTGGCACTTGGAGAGGCATACAAGAATGATGGGCAGCTTCATTGCACTCTTAAAATTGTGGAATTGGCCTGTTTAGTTTATGGGTCTATGCCTAAACATATCGACGGTGAGCAATTCATCTCATCCATGTCCAATAGTTCATTAAGTCTCGAAGACGGTGATCTAAAGGCAAATCTTGTATTGGATGAAGTAGGCTATTTCAAAAACGCTAAATGTTTCTATCATGAAATTTCTGCTCAGCAATACCCTCCAAACTATTTATTTTGGGCTAAGGCATGGATGCTTGTAGGCAACGCCTATGCAGAATATCACAGATTGAGCAGCCAACAAGCACCGGCGTTGCCTGAACAAAAACCTGATAGTGAACTTAGGATGTCAAATGAAGTTGCAATGGAGGTCAAACGCCTTAAGAGAAAACTGGGAAAGGATAAGCAGAATTGTGACACATGCTCACTGATAAACTGTAGCTGCCAAAGTGATAGGGCAAATAGTGGCAGCAGTGCGAGCAGCAGTCGTCCTGAGGTCTCTACATTATATGGAAGAAAGAAAAACAAAAAATCAGCGGGCAAGAACTTCCATTCACAGCCTAGAGAAACCAAAGAGAATCCCAGCACCCAGGACAATGTAGGAGATTCTGAAAACAAGCAACACAGTGGGAACGATACTTGTCTTGAAAAAAAATCTGTGTTGAATGCTGTTACTGATAATAGTAATCATACCATAGAAAATAAATCAGGAAATGATGATGGGGTTCCTGATAAATCTAACGAAGACGTTTCCAGTTTGAGGGGTGGTGGTATCTTTAAGTTCCTTGGAGGTCCTAAACCAGGAGATATTGAATGCAATTTGCATTATGCTATTCATTGCTATGATGCAGCCAAGGAAGCCATGCTTGCATCTCCAATGCCCTCAACAGAAATGTCTGTGATTCTTAAGAAAAGAGGTTGGGCATTCAATGAACTGGGCCGCCATAGACTTGAAAACAGAAATCTGGGTAGTGCTGAAATTGCTTTTGCTGATGCTATTAGAGCATTTCAAGAGGTCTCTGATCACACAAATGTTATATTGATTAACTGTAACTTAGGCCATGGCAGAAGAGCTTTAGCAGAGGAATTGGTGTCAAGGATAGATGAATTTCAGAAGTATGGTCTTCCTCAAGATGCATATATGCAATCCATTAAGTCTGCTAAGTCAGAATATTTTCAATCAATAAACTATTATACAGCAGCTAAGAGGCAACTGACGTATGCTGACAATGAGGTCGATAAAGTACTTTACAGTGAAGTTTACACCCAGTATGCCCATACACACCTGAGGCTTGGAATGCTTTTGGCAAGGGAAGGTTTCTTAACTGACAGTTATGAAGGTGCACTTGTTGATGAATCATCCAATAGAACAGTTCTTGAGATTTCGGCAAGTGATGCTTTCCGGGAGGCTCTGTCTATATATGAATTCCTTGGTGAATGTCGCAAGCAGGAAGCTGCTTTTGGACATTTTCAGCTTGCTTGTTATCAGAGGGATCTGTGCTTAAGGTTCCTGGATTTGGTTGACAAGGAGATCAAACAGAAGAATGAGGATAAATATCGTCAGAAAGCTAAGTGGTATGGTTCATTAGCAGAGAAGAACTGGCAGAGGGCCTTAGAATTTTATGGTCCAAATACGCACCCTACCATGTTTCTAAACATCCTTATGGCACAATCTGCACTTTCTGTTAACCTCTCTGATTCGCTCCACTTAAGTGTGGTATGTTCTTGCTACTATCCTATATTTGGAATACTTTTTTTGGAAAGACCTATTTGGTATACTGTTAAGGCTGCCACGGTGAAGTAGTTCTGCTAAGTAGTTGCATTCTGTTTCTACCGAGTAGGAGTTTCAAAAAACAAGGCATTTCTACTAGTACACAAATTGCGATGTGTCACTGTGCCATGGTTAGGAACGTGTTGAGCTTGACTCTGTGAGGTTGGCTTTATTTGCGCCTTTGCTGTTGCCCTGTTTTTTGTGCACACGTACAGTATGTCTTGCTTGGGTATTACCATAGACGCAGGATTTTGTTTTCGTTTTAATAAACATTTTGGTTTCTTCAGATGCTTGAAGCCGCACTGGTGCGCTTGCTGGAAGGCCGCCATGTGGTAGAACCAAACGAAGAGGATTCAAACGGCGTGAATCTGGACATAAAGCCGAAATTCTGGAGCCAGTTGCTGAGCTTGCTGAAGAGCGTGTTAGCGACAGCACTGCCTGGCGGCAGCACAGGCAGACCACCGGCAGCTTCTGTCGGTCAGGCCAACACCAGCAACAACAGAGGAGACACTGTAAAACTAAAAGAGATGTATCTCCTGGCGCTCAAATCGACCTCTCTGGGCCAGCTGCACGCGTTGCACAAGCTTTGGGTCTCGTAACACTAACACATCTCTGCTGGGCAAGCCCAGACTCCTATACTCAACAAAATAATTGCTACACATGTACGTTACGTCGTCAGCATCTTTTGAAGCTTGTATTCGTAACTGTGCCGTTTTTGTTTCATTTGTTCATTCTTTTCTTTTTAGAGAAGATTCCTTATATGCCACTGAAAATTCATATTTTTCTGTATATGTCATTACTTTAGTTTTTTGTATTCTCTTATGTCACCCTTATGGCACTTGTTAGATTACTGATTACATTGCACGAAAAAGTCTAAATTATTCTTATACACGATAGTTTAATAATTTTATTTTATTTAGTAGACTGGGGGGTTAATGTGACTGCAAGTGGACCGAAACCATAAGGCTATTTATATTTTTCTTATTGTGAAAATTCCTATAAATAGGTGTTGGAGGGCATTTTTGTTATTTAAAAATAATAATGGTGGCTAAGGTTGGAATCTAATGGAAAAAAAAACAGGAGTGGCACAAGAGATTGTAAAAAATTAAAACAGTGACATATATAGAAATAGCAAACTTTCAGTGACATAAAAAAACTTGTGAAAGTGACATATAACAGGAATTTTTACCTCTGGTAGGATTGCTAGGCCAAGTTGTAATGGTCATTACTTAACTGCTAGTAAGTAAATTGTAAATAGATGTGGAACGTATTGCAGCTTACAAAGGCCATTGGCTTTATCGTACTTGTAACTTACAAATGTAGAGAAGTAATGCTGCTTTTGAAATGAAATGCTCGTTTTAGTCATAATGTACGGGACCATGTGTTCATAAAGCCCGGCAAGTAGAGAAAAAGTTGTAATCATGATGCTGCAGACGAAATAACAATCGAACAACAAGAGAGTGCACGCGACCTGCAAGCACTGAACAAAGCATGATACTGACACTTTGTGGTAAGAGCATTAGAGCAACGATCGGAAACACACTGGTTAGTGCCAAGACAATTCAAGATTTGAGAGTTTTATCATAAACGTGTTAACTTGTATTATTTCTGTATTAAAATAATACAAAACAAATATAATATTAAAAAAACTAGGACACGTCAACCTATCAACCGACAGCCTAATCGGTTTGACCGCCAATCTGGTTTTTTTAACTATGACTCAAATACATCAACTTACATTCCGGACCCTAGAAGGGTGAACAAAGTGACACCAGCAATAGTGAGCATTACATATTGACATTCAGTTGAAATGAAAAAAAAACTGCTACATCCCTGGCGAACTTTCTACAATATCCACAGCACTGTCAGGCTAAGGAGCTACGTTTGTTCAGCAGTAACAATATGGCCATTTAGCTTGGATGTGAGTATGTTAAGAATGGTACACGACCCAGCAAGATGTCTACAAAATTTTACGGTTTCTTTGGTCTTGGTGGCAAGATGGTCTTGAGAGGGATTATTGTGACAAGCTAAGTGTCCATATGAATCTCCTCAAGGATTAAGAAATAATGCATGAAACGCCAAGCATCCTGGAGACCTGGACCATCTCTAGACAAAGTAGTCTTGACGCAGGACGGTTATAATGTCGCAGGAAAGTGAGTCATCCTCTTTCTGTTTACCTATATCCCCATTTCCTTGAATGTGCCAGTATATCTTTGGAGGAAGAGGTGCATATAGGTCTGCAGTGACATACAGAAATTAATGGTTAATATTTTTGAAGACGATATTTGCTATGCTAATGTTGTATCAAACTTCACAATTATCTACCTGCCGACAGAGTTTGATCAGGTTCTCTAGTAGAGTGTAGCACAACAGTACCAGCAAGAACTGTAAGAAATCCACAAATCTCAGAGGCAATTTTGCTTGCGCTCTGCCCAGACCAATCCTGGATAATCATGAAACAGAAGTTAACCAACCAATTAACACAGGACTGTGCATATTGGGTATATCCTACTATTTTTTTAAAAAAAAATCTCACCTTGAACATTATGGCACTTGCTAAAATAGTGAGGGTTGTGAACATGGCATAATAGATGGGAGAGACAACTGCTGTATTAAAAGTATCCAGTGCCTGAAAATTTGAAAGGGCATACAACAACATCAGAATCACATTAGATGCTAACTGAATGTAACCACCGGAGATGTTTTCTGTTAGATGAGGTAACACCCAAGTGATGTTGTCACAGGTCTATTAGAATATGTTTGATGGAGTCTCCTAACATACATTTCCGGTCTCTAGTTTTGCATACAAGATACTTTCTCTTGTGTCACAGATGTCTTGATGTGTAAAACTGAAAGGTTAACAAGCTTATCATAGTGTACAGTGATCAGGAATCGTGTGTACCTTGTTCAGGTAAACTAACTGGATAACTAGGCACACTACTGAAACCGCTGCAAACAGCCATGTCTGAAAATAGCCAGCCTGGTTTATGCCGTCAATTGTAAGCTTAATGGCAATGCCCACAGCCTTGATGCCCATTACCTGACAAAACACCACAGCACACAAAAGTCAATTAGTGACAGAGCAACAATACACCATAGGAACAATCATGCAGAACATTTACCGTCAATGATCCAATCGCCGAGCAAATCCCAACATACACCACTATGTTCATCTGCCCATACCGTGGGGCACAATATATCATCAGGAATAGTGAAACTGCTACTGCAAAGGCAGCGTAGCAAAGGAAGGCTGTAGAAATATCACAGGGCAATTGTGAAACTCGAATCAATCCCGATGGCAAGTAGCTAATGGAGAAACCACAGGAACTTACCAGGCTGTATCGCCAAGTGCCAAATCTCATCCACTGAGCTTGGGGCCCTCTCTTGGGGAGCATGGAGGATGATCACCGTCGACCCAACAATACAGAGAACACAGCCCAGAATGCCAACCCGCTTCAACTTCTCATTCAGTGTAAAATGTGCTAGAACAGCACTGCGCTCAACAAACCACCACAGAAGCATGGACATGAAGATATCCGTACAAACCCAAACAATTGAATTACAAATTCTACACACACCAACCACAAACATTCATCATTCTACCTGACAATAATACTGAGTGCGCCTAGCGGCGTGACAAGGACCGCCGGTGCAAACATGTAGGCAATGAAGTTGGCAATCTCCCCGACAAGCACTGTAAAGTTCCAATTTTACCAGAATATTCAAAACTAATGCAACATGATTTTGAAGAAACGAGGCCAAGATAATCTGAAATTTTACTTACTGGTGACCATCCCGACCCACCAGAGCGGCTCCATGAGGTACCCATATCCTCCGACACCTGAAATTTTCAACGAGACAACGAAGGTCACGACGCCTGAGAGGCTGTGACATGAAATCGACAGGATTGGGCATGAAGGAGCTTCCTTTCTCGCAACCCACAGCTTGTAGGTTCGAATTAGCATCCAAGGACCACAAACACCTGAAGAACAGTTGCAACTTCGAAGCGCGAAAAGGACAGCGCCTTTGGGACGCGAGTAGGGGGGACAGACCTGCTCGGGAGCCCGCGGCGCCGGCGCGTCGGAGGCCCTTCTTCTTGACGATGAAGCTGACCCCGATGAAGGCGGATGAGGCGACGGCGAGGAGCGAGCCCTTGAGGTTGGCGGCGAACAGGTCCGTCGCGGCGGGGGTCATCTGCGACATCCGGCCGCTCGTAGCCGGCGCATCTGAAGCGAACCTCCCTTCGTTAGGGTTACGCTCGGATTCCGATTTCGAAGCGGAGCGCGCTCTGACCGGCCGGCGACGTGCACGATGTGGCCGTGAAGACGGAGGCGAAGGGAGGAGAAAGAGACGGAAGAAATGGAAAAGGATCCGTAGCAGGAAGCCGGAGGAGGATTCAGAAGCGGCTATTTTTTCTTCCAGTTTTTCAAAACAAAAGTTCTTTCACATCTTTATTTTCTCGTAAGACTTTAGGTCAATTCGGATATATTCAGATTCAGAAACAGCTCCAAATGGTTGCTTTGAACGCATGGCATGAAGTGTCGTGGTCGACTTGAAGCCTAGCGCTTGGGAGCTGGAAATTTTTATTCGGGTTTGTTCTAATAAGACACAACCATGAGGGTAGTACCATGAGCTCCAAATCGGACGGGGCTGAGAGGAGGCTTCGCTGGTGATGGAACCAGCTTCGTAGTGCAGCTTCACAGCGACGAGGAGAGCTTCACACTGTTTGATTAAGATCGAACGACTAAGATGCATGATTGTCCTCTGCAGTTGGACTGCAGGAACCGCTTTCCTATGCCTTCGTGGCTTCCTTTCCTGCCGGTACTTTCGGTTTTTTTACCGCGTGCAAGTGCCAATTATAATCCTATACACCAACTAACAAATGTTACAGAAATTTCTGAAAACTTTTTATAAGTACTTCCAATCATACTTTAATTATATAGAAAATTTTCAATTGCATAAAGAGTAGAAAAAAATACAAAACTATGACATATTTATACTCATAAAACCTGTCAAAATTTTATTTTTTTCCGTAATGCTAAAATATAATGAATTTTAAATTTTATATATGGATGGAGTATGATTGAAAGTATATATAGGCTTTTTGAATTTTTAAAATATGTGCTATTCTATCCATTTCAAAATATATCAAGTTGTAGGATTATGCACATATATTAAGGAGATAAATAAGAAGACAAATTCTCTTCTTAGAGTGAGCGAGTGTGAGCTAAGAATTAGTTTGGTAAAGTAATAATTAATTAAGTCTAAAAATAATATAAGTACTTTGAAAACAAAAGGATTTGAGATCCTCTGCAGTCGACTTCATCGACTGCACAGGGCAGTCGTTCCCTCTGCACCGTCCGATCAAGATCCAACGGGTGCTGGAGGGGGCTTCACGCGTGGTGGGGCCCACCTCGCAGCAGTGGGAGGGGGCTCCACACCGTTTGATCCGCGTCGGACGGCCCAGATTGACGACAACAGAGGGCAGTCGCCCCCGTAAAGTCAGAGGAGTCGGTTTCAAACAAAAGTTACCTTTTATAAGTAGTAGATTATTATATTTTAGATGAATTTTAAACTTGTAAATTGTTATATTTTAGAATAGAGAAAATATATGTAAAAAAATTGAGATTTTTTTGGTAGTATTTGTTAGTTTGTACATGGAAAGCTGTGTTCGCTTGCCTTTGGTGTTGCCCATATCAGAAAAGTTGCAAACCCTAAACCCATGGCGGATCTACATGTACTCCACCTGATACACGGGACACAGGTACGTTCTTTTTTTCACATACTAAACCCCATGTATATACATATGGAACACCCCTTGGTATAACCAATTGAACACCCGAAAGACCTTAGCTGTCAAACACATAGTAATTAAACAGCATCTAACAGTGGTATACATTAATATTGAACTTACTAACAATTAAAAACTTAAAAAATTTGACTGTATTTTAGTCAGAAAGTTATAATATTGCTTGATAGTGAGAATATTATAGATTTAATTTATAATATAGTGGTATACGCTGGGACGTCAGGTCAATTTTTTATTTTGGATTCGTCCCTGCCTAAACCCTAGCGTCATTGCTCCCTTGCATTTGATGGTGCAGCGACACGAGGAACAAAACAAGAGCTAGTGTCATTGCTCGTCACGAGATATGCGCGATATTTTTTCTCCTTGAAAGATCAAAAGATTAGCAACATTGGCGTCGGTCTTCTCCTGTTATGTACATCCGTGGAACTAGCTTTCAAGCTGCGCCCGGGTGAACAACAGAACAAGCTATGGGCTCAAAACGTGATCCCGAGCAAAATCTCTACACAACGTCGCGAAATTTCACCGGATTGCGATCGAGTGCACGGACCGTTCGGCGTACGCGACGATGCTTGCAACGCGGTCGTTGCTTCGTGTGGGGAGACCGGAAACGACCGGAAAGACGAGCCCGTGGAATTCGATAATTCTCTGCCGTCTGACTCGTTGATAGCACAAAACGGCCCAGTCCAGCGGAGAACTCTCGGTCTATCATGGGTATGGTATGGCCCAACTATTCCTCAGATTTTCTTTGTGATTCCGATCTTACTATTTATCAACCAAAAGATAAACATTGATTTAGAAGGATGTTTATAAGGATATGGCTACCTTATTGGAAGAATAAGACTAGCTGGTCGCTAGATTCTCCTTCAGTGGTGGTGCACAATGACAAGAGTTCTTGTTTTCTTAGAGAGGTTGAGATCTAGTCTAGGGTACGTAGTACTATGGGCGGACGAGAGAGCGCCACAAATATTCTCCCCGGAGAGGCCAACCGTAGACGACGTCGTGCGGTTTAATTTGTCGATCTTATCCTCGCAAAAGCGCCAGACGACGACGGAGTATGAGTACACGGCATCGCGTTCGGCTGCTGGTTCACGTACTACGCACCACACTGCCCGCCACGGCTTTTTTTTTTT
>KE372369.1:578285-610917 GCA_000418225.1 Zizania latifolia
CGCCGCCGCCTCTCCGACCGCCGCCGGTGGCGGAGGAGGGATCGCCTTCCGCGCGCCGCAGGAGCAGTTCACCGTTAGCGACTTCGAGCTCGGCAAGATCTACGGCGTCGGCTCCTACTCCAAGGTGATTTGATTGTCGCATGCAATGATGCCTGATCGCGTCGTTTGGGCGAGTTCACCTTCTCCTGGCTGGACCATTGGGAGGAATCGTGCGATTCTTGAGGTGGCTGCTTGCGTGCGGTGGATTGGCAGGTGGTGAGGGCTAAGAAGAAGGATACGGGCAATGTCTACGCGCTCAAGATCATGGACAAGAAGTTCATCACCAAGGAGAACAAGATCTCCTACGTCAAGATGGAACGCATCGTGCTCGATCAGCTGGATCATCCGGGCGTCATCAGGCTCTTCTTCACCTTCCAGGACACCTACTCCCTCTGTTAGTGCCTTTTATTTGAGCTAAACACTGAATATTTCTAATATTAATTCTGAAAGAGTCTACCTCCATGGTAAAATGCCTGCATTGGATGGAAATGATATTCCTTTGATATTTTTTTGGGTGTAGACATGGCGCTTGAATCGTGCGAAGGCGGGGAGCTGTTCAACCAAATTGTTCGGGTTGGTGTCACGCAGCTCACAATGTGGAAAATTTATTTTCTATCTTTGCTTCTTATGCAAGGACTTTGCTTGCAGAAAGGTCGCCTGCCTGAAGATGAGGCACGGTTTTATGCTGCTGAAATTATTGACATTTTGGAGTATTTGCATAGTGTAGGCCTAATTCATCGAGACGTCAAGGTTTGCAAACCATCAAAGAGTTGCACATTGGTCTTTCAGTTTGTGCCATCAGTAATGACGACTGACTCACATTTTTTTTGATCTTTCAGCCAGAAAATTTACTGCTTACTTCTGATGGGCATATCAAGATTGCTGATTTTGGTAGTGTGAAGCCCACAAAGGACACCCCGATCAAAGTCCTCCCAAACTCCACTAGTAAGAAAAATATACAACGCTGGATTACCTTAGTGTCATTACGTTCTGTTCATAAGATTATATTTTCCCAACTTTTACTTTACAGATGAGAGGGCCTGTACATTTGTTGGAACTGCTGCATATGTACCACCAGAGGTCCTGAACTCTGCGCCAGCAACTTTCGGGTGAGTGAATAACTTCTTCCGGAAAGACTAATCCTTTGATATCCTAGCTTTGTTGGGTCATTTCTCTATTGTAACACTTGAATGCTTAACTCATCTTTTCATTTTGTACAAGTTTTTATCTTGCACTCTCAAGTATGAGCACTGTACCTGCATTGACTGCACACATCGGATATTCATACTGCAGCACTGTGCCCTCCTTTAACCAAATGCAACTTCATACATGAAATGCTGAAGATTCAGAAGAGTTGTCTTGCATTCCTACTAGAAAACGAAACAGTCTTGCATTTTGCGCTGGATGTGCTAACTCTTGTCATGTTTCCACAGAGTAGTAAAAATTTGTATATGATGTTATAACAAGAAACAATTGAAGTTCTAAAAAATAAAAAAACTCATAGGTTTTTTAAAATGAAATCAGTCACAAAGAGGATAAGTGTGACAACTTGCAAACATCATCTTCGGTGGCTACCTGCCACCTGCCATCAGAACAATCATTCTTTCTAAAAGTAAACTTTTCAGAAAAATGCATAAGCTAAATATGGTGCTCCATTTTTCAAGACATGGCCGAAGTTCCCGAAAAGGGAGCTGGTTTAGCGCTAAGGAAATTTACTTTCAAATTGTATATCTCAATCCTAGTTCACTGTTAGTGGTGGTCAGCATGCTTTAGAGTGCTGTGTCTTGTGATGATACATTGATACTTTATGGGTTATCAGTATAGCTCTACACACATTTTTTTTCTGATGAAAAATGATCTGTTCTTGACAGAAATGACTTGTGGGCATTGGGTTGCACTCTATATCAAATGCTTTCTGGATCTTCACCATTTAAAGACGCCAGTGAGTGGTTAATTTTCCAGAGAATTATAGCACGAGATCTCAAATTTCCTGAGTACTTCTCAGATGATGCAAGGGATCTCATTGACAAGCTGCTGGTACACATACTGCACTGATTACTCCTTGTACAACCTTGTAGTAAGTAGCTAATTTGTTTTTTAAAGATTTATTGTGCCATTTTGTATCATGCATTCACGTTCTTAACATTTCATGGATTAATCTGTCACTCTTCCCTTCAGTATGGCAAACACATAGTTATCGTTTTTACTTGTAATGCAAAATAATCTGCTTGTTTACCCTAAGAAAATTGTGTAGCTTAGATCTCAAATTGGGAAACTATGTTTTTTCAACTAGAATGCTTCGGTCAATCCTATAGTTTATCATATTATTGTGCAGGATGTCGATCCAAGCAAACGGCCAGGTGCAGGGCCCAATGGTTATGTATCCTTGAAGAAGCATCCTTTCTTCAGAGGCGTTGACTGGCAAAATATAAGGAAGGCTCAGGCACCGAAGCTTGCAATGGAGGCAAATGTACTATTTCTTACTTATGTCAATGCAATCACTTCATACTTCCAGCCTTTATCTTTCTGACAGTCTCTCGACTCAGGCAAACGAGGATGACGATAGTCAGGATTCAAATTGGTTGTCACATATGAGAAGCACGCCAGTCAACCAACAGGTCAGCTCTGTTGGGAATAATGGCGCTTCATCATCTTCTGAAGTATGCTCCCATGTATCTATATTAGCTTCCATCGACTCCTTCGACTCTAGATGGTAAACACAGTTTCATCACAACATTCTATTATACCCTACAGGAGAGAAAGGAAAAATGAATAAAAGAGGGGAAACGGCACCATGCTCACATTTTTCCACGAGTAAAGAGGTGATTCATGTTGCTTTAACAATGTGGCAGGCAGGACTTCCTGGAGCATGGTGAATCTGTTGTTTTGATATCAAAACTGAAGAAAATTAACAAGCTAACAAACAAGAAGGTTCAATTGATCCTCACCGACAAACCTCAGCTGATCTGTGTTGACCCCGCAAAAATGGTGGCTAAGGGAAACATCATGTGGTCTGATGACCCAAGTGAACTCAATGTGCAAGTAGCAAACTCTTCACATTTCAGGATATGCACGGTATTCTACTGGTCCTTAGTATTATCCTTGTTCCTACCATGATGCCTAACCTAGTTCATTTACAGCCAAAGAAGGTGTCAACGTTTGAGGATGCAAAACAGCGTGCCTGGCAATGGAAGAAGGCAATCGAAGACCTCCAACGCTGCCAGAAGAACTGACTGTCAACGTTTGATGATGATATTAAGCATTGTGTATACACCATAGCCATCTTTTAAACCTGGAAGGAACATGAAGGAGGTTACTGTGCCTGTGCCTGGTTGCAACGAAGCCTCCAGTTGGCACATCGATAGATGTCCCTACGTTTATTTTTCTTTTCTGCTCCCCTCCAAAATTTTCTTATAGCAAACAATTTTGCTTGTCAGTTTTGTGATTTGGTGCAGTTATACCGTTGGAACACAGCCATTCGTAGACGAACCAAGCTTCGAATTTAACAACAAAGAAGGCAAGCCGGCAAACCCAATGAATTGGGCCTGGGCCTAATTGATAATGGGTCATTTTATAATCTTAAGATCCAGTTTGGTAGATTGAGATTCTAACTCATTTACATCCAAAATTTTAGTTTAAAATCATGATCTATTTAGGTCGAATGGACCGGAATCCAGCCTGCCAAACTCGGCCTAATACGGGGACAACCAGCCCAACCAAAATTGTAGCCTCTCTTAAAAATTACAAAGTTAGCAGGGTCGAAACCGCAAAACTGCCTCTGCTTCTCGAACGAGATATTTCCGCGCCGCCAAAAAGGCATATACCCCCTTCCCACCGCCTGCGTGGCCTCCCCTTTTAGGGTTTTGCGCCTCTTCTATCTCCTCTCCCCTCTCCTCTGCCCTCGACCAGCCCCGGCGGCCGCTCGGTTCTAGGGTTAGGGTTCCGGCGGGGTTTTCTCGTCTCCAGCGGCGGCGGAGGGATGGGTGTCCCGGCGTTCTACCGGTGGCTGGCGGAGAAGTACCCGATGGTGGTGGTGGACGTGCTGGAGGAGGAGCCCGTCGAGATCGAGGGCGTCAAGGTGCCCGTCGATACATCCAAGCCCAACCCCAACAACCTCGAGTTCGACAACCTCTACCTTGACATGAACGGGATCATACACCCCTGCTTCCACCCCGAGGATAGGGTACGTGCCATCGGTTCCCCTCCTTCGGCCTCGAGATTTTTTTTGGTTCAGCTGCTCGCTTGGGGCTTTCTATTTAGGATGCTTCCGGCTTGGTAGTGTGGAAGGTGTGTTCGGGTGTTGGGTGGTGTCTTTGCGTAGATACATGATGGATTTGTGTGTCTGATTGATGAATGATGAGCTGTGGCAGAGAAAATTGTTTGGTGAATTGAACTTGTAGCTTCTTGTTTTAGTCTGCACTTTATTTGACCACGTAAATTGTAGACTTAATTTTGAAAGTAACCACGAGCTGCTAAATTGCTGTATAAGCCATCTTGGGATGAGGATGCTGCAGTTCAACTATTTCCATTAACATTGTACTTTAATTTTCAAAGAAGTGAGCAAGTAAAGGTTTAGGAATAGGAATGATTCTTAAGAAGCAACCTTCAGTATTCCTTCGCCTTTTGAACTGCATTCCAGATCTTCACACAAGTGGTGGTCAGGGGTTATGCAAATTACCAATTTGCCTTTGAG
The DNA here is from genome assembly GCA_000418225.1 of Zizania latifolia. Classification (NCBI taxonomy): domain Eukaryota; kingdom Viridiplantae; phylum Streptophyta; class Magnoliopsida; order Poales; family Poaceae; genus Zizania; species Zizania latifolia. The sequence continues at coordinate 583,018 of KE372369.1, forward strand.
CCGATTTTGTTTTTGTTAGGGAGCTGCCAGCTCAGGGACTGCATGATGCTACTATGTCAATACCCTGCATTTCTCTTCCTCAAAAAAATATTTTAATGCTCACTCATTGCTCAACCACTTTTCGATTTCTATGTTAATCATGCTTTCCTTTGTTGATGTCTTATCTTTTACAGCCCTCCCCAACAACATTCACCGAGGTTTTCCAGTGCATGTTTGATTACATTGATAGGCTATTTGTCATGGTTCGCCCTCGGAAGCTTTTGTATATGGCCATTGGTATGTACTACATACATATCTGATGTGTAGGAATTCTCTTGCCACTCTTTCTTGTGTCTATTCTAATGTAGACATGTAGTAGGAACTGATAGTTTGTATTGATGTATATATTGGATTGCTGATAGAAATTAGGAATGCTTAGTATTACTTGTTGGGCATCATCTTGGAACAGCTTGACATAACACAATCTAATGCCTTTATTGAAGTTGGCTCTGATGTATATACTATCATGATGAATGAGTCATGTACTTCATTTTGAATCAGGCATCCTCGCCTGTAAACTTCCTGCTGGTTATGAGGGTCTTGTCTTTGATCACATATTTGTGTTCTGTTTGATGGTTTCTTGTTGATATTTTGTACTACCTTACAATGGTTTTACAGATGGTGTGGCTCCTCGCGCTAAGATGAACCAACAGCGCTCTAGACGATTCAGAGCTGCAAAAGATGCAGCTGATGCGGTCAGTATTATAATGAAATTATCTTCATTTATGCAATGCATGATAATATGTTGATGCAATTACCATTTGTGGACAGTTGCAACCATTATAATTGCATTCACATCTCACTGCTGTTCTATCTCCAGGCTGCAGAAGAAGAGAGGCTGCGTGAAGAGTTCGAGAGGGAAGGCAGAACTCTTCCGCCGAAACAGCAATCACAAACTTGTGATTCTAATGTTATTACTCCAGGGACAGAGTTTATGGCTGTTTTATCTGTAGCTTTGCAGTACTACATCCATCTCAGATTGAATTATGATCCTGGATGGAAACAGATTAAGGTAAGCTTGATTTTGTGCAAATTTGAGTTTTGTTTGTGCATTACTTGCTGTTAGTATATTCCATCATGCTTCATTCTGATTCGGAATGGCTAATTGTTGGTCGGAAAGATGAGTATGAATAAATCATATGTTTTCTGATTATATTCTTTTGAAGGTTATTCTTTCTGATGCCAATGTTCCTGGTGAAGGGGAACATAAAATTATGTCCTACATTCGTGGTCAACGGAATCTCTCTGGATTTAACCCAAATACCCGCCATTGCTTGTATGGCTTGGTATGTTCTGTAAACATAACATTATACTTTTTACTGGGCAATGCTTCTTATGTTGGTCCTGCTAATTCATAGCTTTATCTTGAATGCAGGATGCAGATCTGATCATGTTAGCTCTAGCAACACACGAAGTTCACTTCTCTATACTGAGAGAGGTTAGCTTTGTCAAAACGTAGAATTAATGTCTTTGGCATTTCATTGTGTTATGCCAAATAAAAGAGCGAATTGGTTTCTTGTGCTTTCCTGTTATCTATGTTACTCATTTTTTTCTACTTCTGATTTTATTCGGGTGTTTGTAGGTAGTTTATACACCTGGACAGCAGGAAAAATGCTTCTTGTGTGGTCAGGTCGGACATTTTGCTGCAAACTGTGAAGGAAAGGCTAAGAGAAAAGCTGGAGAGTTTGATGAAAAAGGTGAAGCTATTGTTCCAAAGAAACCGTACCAGGTAATGTGGCCTCTTTCTTTCGTTGCAACTTGTGGTCTAATTAGTACATTTTATGGATTAACTGAGGACCTTGTTTTTATTTGAATCACTTGTGTAACACTGCAGTTCTTGAATATATGGACCCTCCGAGAGTACTTAGAATATGAGTTCAGAATGCCGAATCCACCTTTCCAGATTGATTTTGAACGCATTGTTGATGATTTCATCTTCATGTGTTTTTTTGTTGGCAATGATTTTCTGCCACATATGCCAACATTAGAAATTCGTGAGGTTTGTTACCTTCTCTCTATTTCAATGTTTTACTAGATATCCTCTTTTGAAGCTAGTAGACACGAACTTATCTGGTTTAATACTTACTAAACTGGATATATATTTTATTCCTGGTTGCAGTTCTCATAGATTGTTATTACATGAAGTAGATGTAGATTGTTATTGCATGGTGTTAACTTCTTGTCTTGTCTGCAGGGAGCTATTAATCTGCTAATGGCTGTATACAAGAAGGAATTTCCTTCCATGGGTGGCTATCTAACTGACGCTTGCACGGTAATAAAAAATCCCATTCCTTTAGTGTTTCCTATGTGGCTTTTTCAGAAAATAATTGCTCCCAACTGATCCAAAAAGTTCTTTCTGTATTAACATGTTTTTATCTGTTATGTTAGCCGGACCTGAATAAAGTGGAACACTTTATTCAAGCAGTCGGATCCTATGAGGATAAAATTTTTCAGAAAAGAGCTCGTTTGCATCAGGTGATTTTGATTTTTTACTTCCAAACTTGTATTCTCCATTCCCATGTTGGCAACTGCCAGCTAATATTTCTTTTTTTATTTTTTCACCATTTTCCATCAGTTCAAATTTCTGTTTGAATTGGCTTAATATAGTTTCCATATTTTCAAGTACATTTATTGTCTGTTTTGATTTACTGGTAAACTGTCAGCCTGATGGACTACATTCATACTTTACACTACATGTCATGGAGAGTACACCATGTTGTCTATACTTCCTTCAAGCTGGATGTAGTGATGGTGAATTTGCCACCCACCACCTCCACACTGCATTTCTTACAAATTGCTCCATGAATTGTTTTAATGTTACACAGTATATGAGTATATCTTCCCTACATAAAAGTTTGCTTTCTTTGGCTTTGTAAAATCACAATATAACATGGAAAGTTCCACAATGACTGGATATGTTATCGTGCAAATGTAGTTTGTCTGTTTATGTGTTAATTTACAATTCCTCTAAAGAAGTTAATTTTACAATCAACATGTGTAAATATTGTCAATCCTTGAAAAAGGTGAATGGCATGTTTGTCTATTTATGTTTTGAACAATGGGACATTTACATTTCATTTTATTCATACTAAACATATGTACTTATAGCTAGTAGAATAAGAAAAACAGTTATTTGTTCAAGTGTCTTCTCTCCATACCGGTCACCTGGAATTTAAATGCTTCCTATTGAAACATTTTTGCATGCAGCATAAAACACATCCGTAAGGCTTAAGTGTGTTCTATTCATATTTATTCTTTGAGTTGCACAAAGCCTTTTGATATAAGCAATACAAGCTCTTCAGAGATGTTTGCAACACTATCTATATATGTGAATGTCAAGTATTCAACAAATCATTGATGTGAAGTTCATATCCTCTTGTAGCGTCAAGCTGAGAGAATAAAACGGGAAAAAGCTCAAGCAAAAAGAGGGAATGACCTTGATCCCCATGTCAGGGATGATCTTATTGTACCTGTTGCACGCTTCCAAGGGTCTCGCCTTGCATCTGGACCTGTGGCTTCACCATATGAACAGAATGGATCTCATAAAAACAACAGGGAAAAAAATAGTCGAGCTCAGAAAGCTGCACGAGTATCATCGTCATGTTCCAGCATTGCAGCTGCCACTGTTGGAGCTGAAAATGACCTTGAAGCACAGGTAACTCATTTCATCCTAATCTAGGAGATTTTATGATTGTTTTGTAGAAATATTTTTGTGATTTTATCTGAATTTCTTCCCTGACTTTCTTAGGAACGTGAAAACAAAGAAGATTTGAAGTTCATGCTTAAAGGTGCACTTCGTGAGAAATCAGATGTTTTTAATTCTGGAAATCAAGAGGACAAGGTTAGTGTTTATGCACAAGTCATATGCTGTTGCTCTGTTGAGTCTGTATCCACAAATCTTAGGTCTATACGAAAATTACAATACATTGATAGCAACAATTAGTTTGTAGAATTATTTCGAGACAATAGGTTTTAAATTTAAAACATGAAAACACACTCCTATTTTGTGGACCTTAATATAAATGAAACAGCCGAAGTATTTGCTTTCTATTGGCCATTTGTTTATTGAACTTTAGTTTTTGTGCACTTTACTGTTTCAATTTAGTCATAACATATTAACATTGCTTGTCAATACTCAGGTAAAGCTTGGAGAATCAGGATGGAGGAAAAGGTATTACCAAGAGAAGTTTGGGACAAGAACACCAGAACAGATTGAAGAAATACGTAGAGATGTTGTAAGTATCTTGAAAGTACCTTTGAATTTACTGTATTGTAGGACTCATCAGTGTCATCATGCACTATTGCTGTTACTATTACTACATTTGTAGCAACTTCCATAGAAGATGCCATTTCATCACTATTTGATAATGCACTCATTTATTATCTTTTATATATATATATATGTATTGGCCTTCTTCAGGTTCTGAAATATACTGAAGGTCTGTGTTGGGTAATGCACTACTATTACGAAGGTGTCTGCTCGTGGCAATGGTAATTTAGCTTGCTCTAGTTGGCCAACATATCAAGTTGTGTAAAGGTTTATTTTCAGCACTTGATAGTTTTAAGTTGTTATGTTCACCCTACCATATCTTATTTTTGCTAACATATGTAGGTTTTACCCTTATCATTATGCTCCTTTTGCTTCGGATCTGATTGGTTTGGGTCAGCTCAATATAACTTTCGAACTTGGGTCACCGTTCAAACCATTTGATCAACTTATGGGGGTTTTTCCAGCCGCGAGGTGAATATGCTAAGACCATGTTTCCTAGATCCTAGTTCCTTAATGTGGTCCATTTTTTTGATAGGTCGTGACATTACATTTCAGCTCCCATGCACTCCCTGTACAGTATCGGCAATTGATGACAGATCCAAATTCGTCAATAATAGATTTTTATCCAACTGGTATGCTTATTTGTTGATATGTGAAATATATTGCCGTATCTTATTCTTTGATAACCTAAGTTATCGTTTCATCCCTCTTCACCCACTTATACAGATTTTGAAGTAGATATGAATGGGAAGAGGTATTCATGGCAGGTAAATCAAACATAGGAGAGCATATTTATATATTGTATACCTGTGATGCTTAATTTTTGAATTTTGCAGGGGATAGCAAAACTGCCCTTTATTGATGAAGCCCGATTATTATCTGAAATTAAAAAAATTGAGCATACTTTGACGGTATGGCAATGAAACCTCATGCATTCATGCTTTTGTAAACCATATAGAACAGTAGAACTTGTTCTAAGATTTGAACCACTTTCCTTACCTTCTGTGTAGCCTGAAGAAACAAGGAGAAACAGTGCCATGTACAATATGCTTTTTGTGAATGGCTCCCATCCACTTTCTCCTTATATCTACTCTCTCAGCAGCAAATTTGGACATCTACCTGACAAAGAGCTAAATGAAATTAAAGAAAAGCTCGATCCTTCTTCTAGGTTAGCTAAGCCTATCAGGATTCTTGATTGACTGCAAAGGCTGTTTTTATTAGTTTAAAGCATTATGGTATTTGCGTTGACTGGTATTGTAGATTCTGTAGACTGTAATGCCTTTTCTGTGGGGCAAAAAGAACATGAGTAGACAGTGGTCTTATGGTCTTCAATGCAAAAAATCTGGCCAGCACATGGGCCACGGAAAAAATGTTTTTGTTCCTGACATGGCTGCCCGCCCTTGTTTTATGCAGTGGAGGAATGAATGGTTACATCTCACTTTGTAGCGGGGATCCTTGCCCTCCTGTTTTCAGGTCACCTGTTGATGGGTTGGAGGATATCATGGACAATCAAGTGATGTAAGTTCAATCACTTTTGTCGAACAAGGCTAATATGGTTTAGTGCCAATCTAATTCACCTGCATGACATTTGCCTTAATTAGATGCTCAATCTACAAGCTTCCAGATTCTCATAAGCACATGGCTCATCCACCTATTGGTGTAATCATACCCAAGAAGGTAAATCAATATCATTTTTGTCGCTTCAACACTAGTAATATCATTCCACTAGAGAAATGCTAATGATACATAAGCTCTGTTCAATCCTACTCCGCAGATTGTTGAAGCTACTGATCTGAAGCCACCACCTGTGCTATGGCATGAAGACAGCGGTAGGAGGCCTTATAACAACAACAACAACAACTACTACTACTACAACAACAACAACAACAACAACAACAACAACTACAACCACAACAACAATAACAACAGGAGGCCTAATGATAACAGCAACAGGTATAATACCTGCTCTTTGCATTATATTGTTAGTCCTTTCAACAACATTGAAGATCCTGGTCTACTCGTGAATTTGTTTAGGCAAAACCCAGCTGGAGCGATATCTGGTCGCCAACTTGGGGAAGCTGCCCACCGACTTGTGGTAAACAGCTTAAATGTTCGGGGTGGTGGACAATTCAATGCCCCATCGATGCCAACCATGATGAATGGCATGCATTATCCAAATGGAATGCCACCAAGGATGGAGCAGCCTGCTCCTGGTTGGCATGTTCCTGGTGATGTACCAAATGGTCAGGTACCGGCGTATGCATTGTCATCAGGTTACCATCAGCACGGTAGGTCTGGGTCTTCTCAGTATGAACGAGATGACCATGGAAGGCAACACCCATATGCAAGAGATAGCCACCAAGATTCAAGAGGAAGGGTTCCACCATCTGCATACTATGCGCAACCCCCACCATATGCTGGGGGGTATGGCAGGGGCTATCAGCCTGCACCATATGGCGGTGGTCAACAGTGGCAGCAGCAACAACCTTATAACTCTTATGCTGGATCAGGGCCTCGCGGAGGTGGGGCACCTCCTGCAAGATATAATTTACGATCACAGCAGTCGCAGAACCATTACAATACCTTAGATAGGACTTCTGATAGGAGGCCTCCACAAGGTCATGGGCGACACTAAGCTGGTAAGCCCAACTTTTGTTTTGTTGTACCTGTGGTTCTGTTGTTAGAAATATGCCTAGTAAAATAGAGAGCCTCAGCTTAGAGATATATACACAGCATTTGCATAGTCTTGTGATCAACAAGCTGTTACTTTATCAAAGGTTCTAAGAGGCAAGTGTTGTAAACTAGAAAGGTTATTTCATTTGTGTTTCTCATTATTTAAGACCATGGTGTATAAATCCCTCAAGGTTGGGAAGATGTTTAACAAGTTTAAGACCATGATGTATAATTTCCTCAAGGCTGGGAAGATGTTTAACAAGTTTTGGATCATGAGATAATGTTCTGGGTTCATTTTTCAATTTTGATGGTGGATATGTCATGTCTCCCCTAACCTCCGAGGCGGCGACTTGTGGTCGTCTATTGAGAACATGTGTTTCAGTTACCTTAGAGATATCCTGTTAATATAGAATCTTGTGATCGTGCCATGTATAATACTCCTGAACTGTCTGCATCTGTATTGGTTGCAGAGTATATGTTACTTACCAGCACTAATGGTTCCTTATGTGCAATTCTTTTGGTTGACGGAATAAAATGAAGAGCTCCGAATTTAATCCTTCTTTATGCATGCTTGTACTAAATCTTCCATAAATTAATCCGAAGTGTTCCGGAGATGTCAATTTTCAATGTATTGTCATGGTTGTTATTTCCGGTCCAATGTGCTGAAGCACATCAAGTCGCCCTGTGGAGCATGTGCAGAGTATCATACCATTATTCTGTACGCCTTTTTATTTTGGCGGGGACAATCTTCTGTACTCTGTACGAGCGCAACCAAGATAGGATTAGTCTGAAAAAAGAACAGACGAGTCTTAACGGCTCTAAATTTTGAACAAAGAACAGGTGAAGACGAATCTAAATTTCTTAAGAATGTGCTGTTTAGTAGGGCTCTGAATTTAGTGTGAATTTGAAATTGTAGTATTAGAAAGAGATAGCTTTACTCTGACTATATATTTTATAGGGAGTTGGAGCCATACCGGACCTAACTAACTTCGTAATGTTGCACCTTAATCTCTCTCTTTCCGGTAACAATGATGATAGCCTAGTTTTCCTACGACCTTACAAGACATGGTATTTGACGAGCCCGAGGAGGAAGAAGGGTGCTAGGCCTAGGCCTTTGAACACAGTGCCACATTTTGGGCCCATATGAGCCTCATGTTGCAGACCTGGCAAAAAGTGCGCGGGCCCAAATTAGCAATTTTTTGGGCCGGGTTGGGCCGTTCCGTCACTGTGTTTTTCACTCAGGCCCTGGTTTGGACCGTTAGCATTAGTGGCGGCCGGGTTGTTGCTCGGCTGGACCCTACGAATCTGGCTCTGCCCCCTCCTCTGCCGCTCGCCCGCCGACGGCTGCCTCGCCGTCTCCTCCTGGTCCTCCTCCCCGCCGGAACCGCCTCCGCTTCTCTGCTATAGCTGTAAGATATCACATTAATCTTTCCACTGCCGACTGAGCTTGTGAGTTTCGCCGTCCGGCCCACGGCTGGCCCCATCGTCGCCGCGGCGGCCGGAGCGGGAGGGAGGCGATATTCCAGCGGGGAGCACACACACCGCAAGGTAACCAATCGCTTGGCAAAAAGAACCAGTCTTTCCCTGGATCTCTCTCAAGTGACAACTGAACATCATTGCACAATTTCAGAAGTTAGAACACCTTATGACAGCCTAGTTTTTCAACTGTTCTCCTTTCAACTAAACTTGACATCAATCGGCAATTCCTATTAAAAAAAGAATGTTTGCAAAGCATTTATAAAGGGTAAGATGGAGTAGTCTATACAATCCGGACTTCAGTTTGCTTGCTGCTGCTGCTGCTGTCACCGACGCTATCAGCAGTGGACGAAAACGAGCGTTTGGATCTTGACCTTGACGATCTGGAGGAAGCCGTTGGTGAATTGTTCTTGGATTTCTTCTTTCTGCTCTTCCTAGGTGGCTTTGGTATGTCAGGATGTGGGTTTGCTTCCTGAGCTGCATTCTCAACATATATACCAAAGGGTGATATATCTTGAGGGTGGTCAAAATCTGTCAAAGAACTGTCGCAAATCAGCAAATGGATATTAATGGTATTATAAAAGAAAACGGGAAATTTTCTTGCATTCAACGAGATTTTGATTGTTCATATGCATTTCAAACATACTACCCTCTCTTTTGTCCTTCTGTTAATGGAAGCAGAAACAAATCGATGTAATTGCTTGGGTGAATAACTGAATAAGTTCCAGCTTCGGAAGTCATAGCAGTATTTAGATGAAGATAGTGAGAGAATTATTTTCCCTTGAAGTAATGCTATATTTTAATCCACGATGCATTCATAGGTCCACTTGTTACTTATCTTCCCAATTTTGCATCAACTTGCAGGAGCCTCTCCTGCTGGTTTCACTCAAAAAAATTTTTGCATCAACTTGCAAGAGTATCACCTTTCTTGTATGAACTGGATTGACTTTCTGGCAGAGTATAGCTTTGTGGATAACATGTTAGGGTCAAATGTCTGGTATGCTGGACAGCTGGAGACTGGAGTTATGCAGAAGTTTTTGTTCATTTTGCAAAGCACGTCTTGATCCACCATGTAGTGTTAGGATGGCATAAATAAACTTGCTCTGTTTGGAGTTGATTAGTGTTTTTAAGAATGCATGTTTTTTGCTCGGTAAGTTTAGTAATGTAGATAAAGTAGCTTGAGGTCTTACCAACAATTTTCAACATCACGAAAATATTGACTTCTGAGATATCGTCTTAAAAACAGAAACAAAATCATTTGTCAAAGGTATATCCTAACTCCAAAGGATATATTTAGATTGCATATGAGCCCTAAATTATTGTTCAGTTATCGTTGGGCACTTGCATGATTGCATCTCAGCTCAACCAACAAACTGATGATGCTGTTGATTGTTGAAAGGCATTCAGTTGTTTAATTGCATCTTGTCTCCCTGAAACTCTAGTATCACATCATGATTCTTAAACCAACAGAAGATTCATAATCATGGCAACATGAGCGTATACCTAGGATAAACAACAGCGTATTTCATTCACCACAAATGCATGCCACTAAAATGAACCAAGGAAGAATCATTTTGCCTAGAGAGAACATAAGCAGTTGACCACCACCAAACATGGCGCTGGTGAAAGCAAGGGCAAAGCTAGCGAAAAGTAAAAGGGTATATAGGTTAGGCTTTGTGAACTGATTTCTATGTTAGGAGATATAGATGTTAGACTTAGAGAGTACACATACGATCAATTTGAGATACTAAATACTAATTTGTTTTTTTAGGGGTGCCGAGGCACCCTCTCCATCAAGGTGGCTCTGTCCCTAGGTGAAAGAATTGAAGAACTAAGGCAAACAAAAAAGAACAGGAGAACAAGAGATCACCTTGAGAAGTCCAGGAGGTTCCTGTAGATGGTCCGAAGTTGTTCAGCGACGAAAAGTCAGGCGACCCCTTCATGTCATTCATCTACAAGGATGTTTGAGATGATTCAATTTGCAGACCTATGGAAGATTGCTGTAATTATCATTGTTCAGTTCTGTCATGTACCCAGCTAGGAGAAGCAGCACTCCCCGTTGGGCTATCCCAACCTATGTGCGTGACATGCTTCACGTCGGTCGGATAACCAATCTCCATCTGATGCTCCTTCACCACTGCAAGATAGTTTACACAAGAGCAAGGAAGAATCAGAGAACTTGAGCTTTCATGGTTTCTTCAGCATTGTAAAGAAAATGCACACATGATGATCACATACCAAAGATCTGAGAGATGACCTTGAGGCCCTTGAAAACCCCTTTCATCTTGTACGCCATCGGTAGATGTTGTGCACAAGCAGAAGTCCTCTAGAAACAAAACACAACAGGCAAAGGTTAGCGATGAGCTCTGGTTTCACAACAGCTGCATTGCTCAAGGACCCTGTATCATCAAGCAGATCTTGGTTTGATGTGATGTGGTAGTTGCATTGCATGTATACATCAAGTTTGTGATACAAGGTAACAATCAGGGATGTGCGTACCTCAAGATGTTATGACGGGAGGTGATGATGTTGATACCCTCCTTGGAATCTTGGATGTCTCAATGGAAAGATTTGGAGTAAGCAACAATTCCATCACTTTCCATCCTGTTTCTCTAGTATGGCATCAGGAACATCCGTGAGAAGACTGTTTTGTTAGGATTTATGAAGGTTGGCAGCTGGAATGAAGCAAAGAAAGGAAAATATTTGTTTATGTGGATACAATAAATCTGGCAGCAGAATCATAACAACACGCTTCTCCTTTAAAAGAATGAGCAAAACGGGCATGTACTCTGTGATATCCAGAGTCTAGACTAGAACTTTGAGTTGTCAGAAAATGCTTGTAATAACAATATACTAATTGGTGCAGGCTTTCCTTCTTCTGTCGGACAAATGTAAAACAATAAACAGCATATATATGAAAATGTTCAGAAGCAATCTAACTGTACACCTTTGCAGGTACATTGATTGAGTTCCAGACCACTAAGTCTTCCCCTGCATATATCGGCTGTTGTCTCGCAAACACAGCTAAGAATCACATATTTGGTTATAATAAGCATGAGATGCACTCACGTTTAAGGACAGGCGTGTGAATCAGTCAAGAACCGCGTTCTGGGATGCTCCTGTTATTTTGCATCGTTGGACATAATTAAGAGATTTGAGAAATATTAGTCATGAATAAGCTATCAAAGATGGGTGTGTTGGGAAATTCACAAGCACACAACATGATAAGGTTGAGGATACTGATGTGATACAGGAATACAGGTCACATTTTTGCTGCTATTAATCCCTCTGCAAAATATAGCTGTTCTGAGTCCAAGGCAAGCTAAGGAGGCTGGCAGGTTGCATACCGGGGGGCACAGTCCAAAGAGAGCAAACCCAAATAGAGATGAGAAAAACAAGAAACAGTTGGAGTAAAAGAAATCTTTACCGATTAGAGCTCCTGGAAAAGTTGACAGGGCTATCTAATTTGCACTTCAGATGAGTCATAATTTACAAAGCAGTTAGGATGTACCAATGTAGGAGTGAAAATTCAATGGGCGCTATATTTTTTAGATGATGAAAACTTTTATTGAACTTAACAATTGCATCGAGAAGATACGATTGAAATTAAGAATGAAAATTGAACGGTGCCATTCACAGCTTTGTCATGTCACATTCCTGAGACTGGATCTACAAATGTACGCTATACACAATGTCACTTTTACGTTTGGACCTGATTTTCGGACTTGACGTTCGGACCTCTCTCTCTTCCCCTTTGTAGTTCTGATGTTTGGATCTTGTACTGTGATTCATTCACTCAGTTGAAGTCACATGATATCAGAGCGGGGAGACTACGCCGCCTCCACTCGTGTGCGGCCGTCCGCCGCTCGTCGCGGCCATCGCAGTTGTTTCCCTGGCGTGGCGCCGTCCTGCTGCTCCGTGCGTCGTCTTCGTCAAGATATCCATGCGCACGCATCCTCTGTGAGTTCCGTGCGTTGTCTCCGCCGGAAACCTCACGCTCCCGCGCCCTCTGTGGCCTCTCTTCTGCGAGCTGCTCTTTTGTTGCTGTGGACACGGTTTCCTACGGAAGAAACAGCTCGTTGCTTGTTGTATATGCTGCTGTGTACTGCTTCAGCCTTTTCTTGCCAAGGAACAGCAACGGCAGTGCAAACTTTGCAAATTGACAGATTCAAGTTGATTGGTGTTCAGCTTTTGATTTAGCAAGACTCAAGAATCTCAAGCTCCTGCTCCGTACCTTCATCAATAAAATTAATTTGGTGATAATCCCTCTTGTTTTCTCATAATATCACAGCCCAATTCAATTACTATTAGTATTATTCTTTATGGTCATAATTATCGGGAATAGGTATTTTCTGTGGAAACTGTATTGAGAGGTCATGGGCTAGCCTTTCACTTGACTGATGATCCACCTTCAGATAGTGCCAGTATAGCTAAAGTCAGAAAATAGAAAATCAATGATGATAAAGTGATGGCATCTATTGTTAATAGCATTAAACAGTTCATGGTCATGAGTTTAGCTAAGTTTAAAACAGCTAAAGAGATATGGTTCTTTCTAAAACAATGCTATGTTCAAGATAGTAGTGCTCTTTTGCACACTCTTATGCAACAAATTCATGTGATTGAATAGAATGATATAACCATCGATGAGTATTATTCAGCTTTTGATTGTTTGATGGACCCTTTAATGTCTATGATACCCAAATGTGAAGCAGAACAGTGTACCACCCAAACCTTTATAGAGAAATTTCTTACATATCGGTGTTGTTATGGAAGTATGTTCTAATTTTGGGGCTGTTCGCACAAGACTGCTTCACACTTCTGCCAATTTGACCATGGAACAGGCGTTGTTTGACCTGATTGCTGAAGAAATTCGGCTCAAGTCCTTTAATGTTCATTCTATGTTAGTGATTCATAATGTATTGGCAGCCCCTCAAAGAGCCAGTACATCTCGAGGCAGTACTTCTGAGGTCTGTGAGCATTGCAAGAAGACTGGCTATCGCTCTGAAAATTGCTTCACATACTATCTAGAAAAATTGGCTGAGTATCGTGCCCGTCGAGTGGCTCGTGGACGTGGTACATTAACCACTTCCAGAGGCTCAATATCTATTGCCACTGCTGCTCCAGTCAGTGCCTCTCAGTCCTCATGAGTACTTGATTTAGGGCTTTCTTTCATGTGACATCAGATTAGTCTCAGTTGGCAGATTGCAAACCTGTTACTGATGGAGCCTCTGTCCAGACAGTCGATGGTACTTCTTGCCATATCACCCATCAGGGTTGTCTTTGCAATTTAAATATTTCTATACCCTTTTTCTTATGTTCATGCATCTGTGAAAAGTATAGGTAACAGACCAGGCTTGAAGAACTGAGCACGGCAAGAAGCAAGTAGAAGGAATCAAGATGTCCTCCGTTTGGATTGTTACAAAACCAGCTTTCTTCGGTGCTACTGGTCACCTTGTCAATGTCAGATACTAGTAAGCTGCTGATCAAGTTCCCAACTTCAACTATGCTCGAGGACCAAACATCTTCTCGACACAAACAAGCAACCAAACAGCCTCATTTGTGTTCAGAGATATTCAACTGAACCCTCCGACGTCAGAGTCTTCAGAGATATCCTGAACACACTGAAACCTGATGCTTATTTACATTAATAGATCTCATGTAGCTTCTTATTGTTATAAAAATCGCTGAGAAACTGTATAAAAATCTTTGCAAATTTTGAATAATAGTTGAATCAGTTTTAGCTGTGATATATTTTTGACTCTCGTGTCCTAGCTATGTTATGTACTCCACCAAGACTGAAACTGTCATTGCAAGCCAAATGTACAAGTACATGTACAACAACAGCTTGCCTAGATTTGCATTAATCTCCGCTACCTGACACTTTTTCCTGTAGCTTAAATGATGGTTGGAACCTGGAACTGACATTTTTCCTAGCAGAGCTGGGACCTGGGAGAGATTCGACTTCAGCATCTTACGACACCACAACATGCCTAGCACAATTCACAAGTTCACAACTCATTTCAAGTGTATGTTTCTCCAGTTCCGTCAACAAATAAATACAATTCATGTTTCACTTCCTGGCATCATTTTTATGGGTTTTTGTCAGTAGAAGTGACGTTTGTGGGATATAGACCGGAGCATAGAGTTAGGCTTCATTTAGAACGGAGAAAATTTTAAAGAAATTTTAGAGAATTTAAATTAAATCATGTAAAATTACTGTGTTCTAAAAAAAACTTACTCCGTAGCAGACATCTGTCTCATACTCTCATCATGTAACTACCTGTGCTGGCTGTGCACTCTGGGGCTGATGAAGTGCCATGTAGGTTGCACTTATAGTCATTTTCAACGTCTACGCTTCATGACTGAAGAATTCGCTATCAACGATAATTTCTTGTTAATAAGTTATACTTTAGTTTTTTTACTGTTATTACTAATTTATTGGCTTTATCTAAAAATTAAATCTATCGAATTAAATCTACCGTGATTTGTAAAGGCATTTGCAAAGGAAGAAAGGAAAGAGAGCGACAGTTGAATCAACGTAGCGGGCTAATCACCAGAGATAAAGATTGGCAAGGTCATGTGGCCCACTAAAACTGTGATTTGATATGAGTTTACCACTAATCCCGTTTTAGGGACAGGCAAGTCTATGTCAAGATCCTAACTTTTTTCTCTCTCGAGTCTCGACGCCTCTTTCTACCAAGATCTCTCTCTTCTCCCTCTCCCTCTCCCTAGTCCAGGGCTCCAGGCCTCGGCCCGAAACTTTCCGCCGTGCGGATTCTTCGGCCGGGCGCAGGATCAAAATCAGTAAAAGAAAGGTGAATCTCCCCTGCTCCAACTGGTTTAATTTCTGCAAAGTGGTTCCCAAAAATCGATTTTTTACTACCTTTTAGGTGTTCGTTCGATTCTCTGATTTAGAGTTATGGTGAGGCATCTCCTTAATTGGGTTGGGACGCTTAAGCTCCAGGAGATTCATCCCGTGCATGCCTTAGAGGCATAGATTGTTGGATTAGGAATTGAGCTGCGCTATATGTTCATGGATTAATGATTATCAGACTCGACTCGGAGCTCTCAATATCCATCCCCAGTTCCCCAATCTTCCTTTATAACGATGCTAATTAACTCAAGCATGTTAATGTGACAGTAGTTTGGGGATGATCTAAAGTTTTGTTTCGTGGGATTTGAAGAAGTTTGTATCATGTATATTCGCACTGTATTTCAGTGTTCCTCTCTTATGATTTAGTGTTACTTTTGTGCTGTGCATCGTTTAGTTTTCTAATTCCAGGATCCAGACCAAAGGATAACGCTTACGTTTTTCGTTGTGAAAAAATTAATTTATGTTGCACTCGTGATCTCGTAGTGATTTGTGTTCGTAGTAGCATTGCACAGGGTTCTATCCTGTTTTGAGTTTTAACTTTTTGAGTAATGGCGTAGTTCATAAATTTGTGGCAAGATCTTTTGTGTTCATCTCCACTGGAAATCATTAGTGCTATATTGGACAGCCCTAATGTCCAAACCGATACCTTTACACTCTTTTCCTAATCAAAGGTAGACAATTTTCTTATCTGATCTGTATTAGTGCCATATGTCCAATCGCAATCCGTCAATAAGTTTTTACTTTATTTTATTAATTAACGGGCAGATACCTATGCCTCTCCAATTTGTCAAGGGCTGTTTTTCGTAAAGTATTTGTGCTGGGGTTGCTTTCTGGATTGCAAAAACATTTCTTGATAACTACTACGTATATATTTTTTGCAACTTGCATAGCAATGATTATTTAATTAATCACAGATTGGCACTTTCACTTTAGGAAACAGTTGGGTGTTCATGTTTGATATGTTCTCGTATTTGCTTAAAGCAAAAATCTTGGAACTGTTTGGCCTTGCTTACTTACTTAGCTCTGTCTGTTTAAAAGTCCCCTCCCCCCTTTGAAGTTAACTCCTAGGTTCTTCAAGATGAATTAGCAAGTTATTGATGACACAATCCTCCCTGGCCTTGTAAGAGCTTTACCTCTTTTTCCTCGGCACTAACATTGCAGATACAAAACAAGTATTCTGTATATATTGCTTTCACAAACTGCAGCTTCATGTGAAAAAGGTTCATCGTTGCCTGACATTCATAGAATCTGTTCCTTCTATTGCTTATATATTTTGCTAAGCATTGCTTTCCTTTTTACAGTAGCAGCACTTTCAGCTGCACCTGGACCATGAGTCTAGCTTGTCTAGCATGCCATGGCATGAGCAGCCCCTCTCACTCTTTCAGAAGCTATTCAGTCTCAAGTTCAGATGAGGATAACAGATGTGGAGCCGTTGTTGCCTGCCTAACTCGGCGAGTGATGCCTGCTGGAACTGCTAACAGCGTTGGGACGTCAAAGGTGACCCCTTTTCCTCTGATGGCTGCTGGCCAAGGCACTGAGGGTGCTCCTCGACTTCAACGGAGCCGTGCTGTTTCAAGGGACCTTGTCAGAGACTGGAACTTTGAAGAGATTGTTCTTGGGAACTAGAGTAGGGTGCTACCACTTCTTTCCAGGTTGAGCATCACACTATCGTCTGGCAGGAGATTCCAGTCACTTGATGTACATTTTCTAGTATACATCTGGATATCTATGTACTATATCAGTACGCATTGGATCGAGAGAAAAGTATTGTTAGTACCGGTACTTTTTCGAGATGGGGAGTACTGGTACTTAACAGAGACAGCAGCGTTTGGCATGTTATATAGTTACCAACTTGTGTAGTTACATCGATTTTTGAGGGCCTTTTTTTCTTGCTGTTAGGTTATTTTTGTATCTTTGGATCAGGAGAAACCCCTGTTCAGTGGTGCGTATCGAATCGACTTTCTCACAGGCATCGGATGTTGTAGCTTTTGATGTATTGGTGTCGAGCATCATCCCGTGAGACAAACAGGAATCCAGTTCTTTTTTCCTAGTTTTATGAGTCCTCTTTGTCGATCTGACAATCATGGCGAACGTAGACCTGGTTAGAGTGCTAAAAATCCTAGCTGACAATTGTATGCTGATGAGTTCTTGCTGTTATTTTTGCATCAAAATGTCGCAAAGCTGAGCATATTTCTACCGCAGAAGTATATTTGCACAGAAGAAAACTCACTATATGAGCACAACCTGGCTTCCTCATTAGAACAGAATGAAGAAGCATGGTCCAATTTCTCAAGAGTAACATTCAGCAAATTCTTAACACTGCAGATACAAGCAACAAAAGATGCTTAGTTGCCAGCAATTGCAATATTTTGTATTTGCAATGGTACATAAGTGGCAGTTGAAGATGCCTTTGGTTACTCCCATTGCAGTTTTTTAACTTCAAATTTTCACTGAGCAGCAACCCGGGGTTTGATCAGAGCAACCGCTGCTTTGATTTTCTCCACAGCAGTTTGAAGCGTAGATAGTGCTGCAGCATATGAAATGCGAATGCATCTGTCATCCCCAAATGCATCACCTGGGACAAGTGCGACCTGTAATGCAATCCATAAATTATGGTTACAATAGTTTACAACACCAGTAATCTTCAGTGAATAATGCACAGGAATGAATTCCGTATTCATACCTGTGCTTTCTCCAAGAGGAACATGCAGAGGGACTCGGAGTCATTGATAGTGCCAAAACCCTCCACTTCAGATCCGTAGTAGGAGCTGAAGTCAATGAACAAATAAAAGGCACCCTACAAATTTGGATATTTAGCTATCACTCTGGGGTGTACGTACGAGTGTACGAATAGGCTTTGGCAGAACTACTGTAATCTTACTTAGTTCTCACCTGAGGCTCTGATATTTTCACACCTGGCAGTTCCTTGAAGCTTTTCACAAGGTAATCCCGGCGTTCCTGGAATGCTTTGACCATAGTTGATACTGCTTCACCACCAGCATACCCAAGGTTCAAAGCAGCGAGGCCTGCCTTCTGTGATATGCTACTAGCACCTGAGGTAAACTGCAGCAGACAAAGCACTGGTGTGAGGACAACTGCAAATCAAGATTGATATTATTTCCTCAGGATTCTGAGGAAGTCCACAGAAGGAAAAAGAGGCTAGAACAGCAAGAGTTATGGCATGGTAAGGTTTCTAGATGTAACAGAGATAGTTTCACAACGATGCAGGAGCACATGATTACATCAATCAACACTACACATTTAGAGTTACTTGAACAAGAAGTGTTTACCTGGCTTTGGATCTTTCCACAGGCTGCAACAAAATGTTTTGGAGCAGCAAGGTATCCCAGTCGCCAGCCTGTCATCGCAAAAGCCTGTAAAATTTGTCAGCAAATATTGCAGCAGTTTCCTGAATCCGTTGGGTTTACAAAAAGTGAAATATCCTTGTTAAGTTCATTCAGAATAATACATATTGTACTGTGAAGATCCATATAACTAAAAAGGTGGTCAGCATATTTTGAAGAGTGAACAGAAACATATCTACCTTAGAAAAACCATTTACAGTTAATGTTCTATCCCACATTCCAGGCAAAGAAGCAAAGCTCGTGTGTTTTGCTGGCTGATAGATGATATGCTCATAAATCTCATCAGATAAAACCTGGAAAACATAAACAAGATGGTAGGTCATAATCATCATGCAATGAAAATGTAACTTTGTAAAAATAAAAGGAGGGTATTGGACACCAAAGCACGTACAAGAAGCCTAGGATACTTCTTGACTATATCAGCAATTTCTTCAAGCAACTCCTTCGGATATACCGACCCTGTTGGATTAGACGGAGAGCAGAGAATCAGAAGCCTTGACTTCTCATTGATCTTCGCAGCAAGCAGCTCTGGCCTTAGCAAGAAATTCTCTGATATGCTTGTAGGAAGGATCACTGGAGTTGCGCGAGCCAATGTAGCCATCTCAGGATAACTGACCCAGTATGGTGCTGGTATCAAAACCTAAAGTAAAGGGATCCTTCATTATTGTAAAAATGGACAATAGTGCAAAGTTCATTAATTCTAAGCACAATATACATAAACATGGGAGTAATAACTTTAGTAGAACAAGCTTCAGTGGCAACATCTATCTCCGTATAATGGTATGCACTGCACTTATCTGCAATCAACAATCTAGATATCAAGGTTGAATTTTCTGGATAGGATTTAGTTTGGACAATTGACCTTGTTACAGAAAGAATGCAAAAGATGGCCCCCATGAACTCCATAGAAATATGAAGAAACTAATGAAGATTTGTATTGGTGCTCTCGTAGATGCTATACAGCTATAGATGTTTAATACAGTACCATGTAACAATTAGCATAAGCAAGACAGAGGTCTCACTCACCTCATCACCAGGTGAGCAAACAGCAAGCACGGCTTGCGTAATGCATTGCTTAGCTCCATTGCTCACTAACAGCTGATCTGGACTGTAGGATATCCCATTTTCCTCTGCATATTAATTAGTAAACCATAGTTATTTCAATCTTCTTCTGAACCAAAGTGGCAAGTCTACAAGAAATCCATCCACACACCTTGGAGTTTATTGCAAATAGCCTTTCTCAGCTCCAAAGTCCCAGCATTAGGAGTGTACCTCGTATAACCATCCTTAATTGCATTCATCCCAGCCTAGATCACAACAAGCAACAAGAGTGTTCAATATTCTAACTTGCTGATAACAAAGTTCATTTGTTGCCAACAAAAGTATTGATAACATAAGCAACTTGTCCTGGAAAATGTGACCCAGCTGAGCGCACTGCATCCATAGGCCCTCCAAAATTGGGCAGTTCAAGTTCAAGTACGCAGAGATTTGAGCTTTTGCAGGCCAGTGCATGAATTAGATACAACTAAGAAAGAAGCAGACCAAGATTTGATAGTAGCAATGTTTACCAATCTCTTTTAGTGCTTATAATCCACAACACGATCACAGATAACATGATTTTCCCCTATCGACCAAGAAAGGAACCGACCTTCGCAATCGCCGCCGGAGTGTCGAAGTCGGGCTCCCCCGCGGCGAGGCCAATAACCGGCACGCCGGCCTGCCGCAGCGCCGTGGCCTGGTCTGTGATGGCCATGGTCTTGGACGGGCGCAGCGCGCTCACCGTCGGGCTGATGGACGCGTCCACCGCCATCCTGGCCCTCGCCGCCGGCCTCTTCCCCGACGCCCTGCAATAGCCAAGAAACGAGCCGCCCCTCGTCGTCACCGATCATAGCAAGAACCAGCAAGATATAAATCCTCGACGCCTTGGAGAGGCTGCTCACCAGGCGAAGCAGACGGAGTTCGGACTGAAGGCGGGTTTGGTCGGAATGGAGAAGGACGAAGCGGAAGAGGAGGCGGAGGTGGAGGCCATCGAGCGTGGCTGCGCTTAGCTTAGCAATGGACCTCCCGCTCCGTGTGGTGGCTTGCTGCGATTCGGGTAACTGTATTCGTTCGAGCAGGGGAAGGTGGTGGTCGTCGTTGTGGACTGGTGGTAGGTGACGCCATGAGCATTGAGCAGGGTTCTGTAGCATTGGAGGTTGGTTGGAATTAGACTTCGATTTCTTGGAATCCATTGCCTTTCCTTTCTTCTTCTCCCGTACTCCGGCTCCCACCTCGATTTCATTGGGAGTTTGTTTGGATCCAAATCAAATTTAGATTAATGGCACGTTCGAGAAGTTTCGAATTTTCAAAAGCAGTTAGTGAGCGTGAGTAGCAGGAAAAATATAGAGAAACTGACGTTACTTACTATTACACTTTTATATTCTATAACTATTTATTTTTATAATCTAAAATAAAATTTTATTTTATTTAAGCAAGCTTTAGATTTTAAACGAGGCTCTAAATCCTAATGATCAATCTCAAATTCACCTAACCAAGCAAGCCTAGAGCTAGAGGAGAGATTAGTTGGCAAAAGAAAGTGTCAATCTGCTATAAGAGCATCTTCAAAAGATTACCCATATATCTATCTGTTACCTATTCTGAACTCTGAAATGTTGGTACCTTAGACTCATCTAAAAGTAGATTTCCCAAGAAACAGTTCAATTCTCGCGACAGGAAAATCATTTTGATCATCACACGTGACGTCTGTTATGGCTTGATCAGTCTTTCAGTAAGACCACGAGATGCAGGGGCCGGCAGTTCAGAGCACTGCTCGGACTCCACCGTGCAATCCAACCTGAGGCTACATGTCAGAATTGGGAACTGAGACCAGCTGATTTTTCCAGAGCTGGGCTCATTTGAAAGCACTCCAGCTGAGGAAAATCAGACACAACTTAAACAGAAATTTAACTGTCTTGTGCATGTTAATGTCCTGTTATGACAAGGTGTAGGCACTGCAACAATGGAGCCAGTTCAGATAATTAGAAGACGATTCTTGCATATGTACACCAAGATTGGGTTATCTCAATCTATACGGAAAGATAGTATTGATGATCCTAAAATAAAGTACACTTAAAAAAGAAAAAGGCATGACCTAAAATGGCTCCTTCAGCATAGGAAGAATAGGACTAGACATGGTACATAAAGGTTGGCAAGGCCATTATCGTCATCATCATTAACATTGGCCTCATCGATCAGCTGTCTCCATTCTGCTGCTCGAAACTGCATGATCCTGAGGGCAAGAAGGAGAAGGGATTTTCAGAGATGTCAAATCCGGGGCGAGTGAAGTCATCAAGCCCACCAAAGCAAGGATCAATGCACAATGGTGAGAAATAACGTGTATCATCGGCCATTTTCATGTCAAGGTTCGGAATGTCGTCAGATGAGCTACCGGGGAAGTTATACACAATGCTCCCCACCATGTTGTTCATCGCCTCGCTGTCTTGAGATTGCTCCGATGCTCCTGTTACTTTGACATCATCCATTGGGAGTGCAGGTGTGTGTCCTTGGAAAAGAGCAACATGCCCGAACAGCTTGTCCTTTCTCGAGAAGGTTGTTCCACATGAACATAGCCACTTGTCGCGCCCACAGTGCTTTTCATGAGTCTTCAAGTCTGCAATGACAGAGAACTTTTTGGTATTGCAACGGCTGCAGGTGTAGCTCTTGTCACAGTGGCTTCTCTTGTAGTGGTTCTTCACACACAGGATTGTCTTGAGAGGCTGGAACTTCCTGTGCTCTTTGTTCCGCTTGCAACCAACATATGGGCATGAGTACCTTGTAACTGGTGCAGGCTCTGAGCTAGAATCTTTCGAAGGTTTGGCAAGAGCTGCAGGAGTTTTGTACTCGTCTCCATGGCCCCTCATGTGCATCCTAAGGTTAGCATCTCTTTTGAAACCCTTCCCACAGATCAAGCAGAAGTGAGTGTGTGGTGCTAAAATCTCCTCCTTCTCTAACTGCAATACTACATAAGAGCCAGGGGGGAGATTCTCTCCCTCACCACCATCATCACTCTCCTTCACATCATGGTCTTCCATTGGAATCGGTTCAGACCCTTCCCCACCACAAGGATTTTGGCATTTCATCAGTTCATCGCTTTCGCCCTGAGTAGTACTATTAAGGCTATTCATCAGCTCCTCATAGTCAGGAGTTTTGGTAATGTCAGGAATTGTGGCATCATTGTTTGAACTTGGTCGCTGGTTACAACTGGAGCCAAAGGCCATAGGAGAACCAAGTGTGTTGCTGAGATGCCTGACTGCAGGGTTGCTGCTAAGGAGTGGATTCTTCATCGAAGGAAGCAAGGAACCAGCTGTTGAGATAAGCTGAATTATAATGCAAGTGAGATCAGCAGTGACAAGCTGCTGCTTTGCTTGTACCTCGCTGGAACCACCAGCAACTTGGCTCTCTCGACTACTCATGGACTGCACAATATCTTTTACCTGCTTGATCTTCTGCTCAAGGAAGGATAAGTTGCTCAACATTACCTGAGGGTCCCAATCCACTGTAGGATTATTCAGTGAAGGATTTGGTTCGAACTGGTTACCAATTTTAGCTTCATTGTCATCAGGAAGATACAAGCTGGAAGACTGAACCCCAAAGAGTGGAGAAAAGGAAGGAAACGATTGACTAGGTCTTGCAAAACAAGACTGATCCATGGAATTGAAACGACCGCCCTGTTGGTCAAGGTCAGTATTCCT
This sequence comes from Zizania latifolia, assembly GCA_000418225.1. Lineage (NCBI taxonomy): Eukaryota > Viridiplantae > Streptophyta > Magnoliopsida > Poales > Poaceae > Zizania > Zizania latifolia. The sequence goes on from KE372369.1 coordinate 606,445, forward strand.
TGATGTGTTACTTGCCATTGATGATGAGGCTTTCAAGGATGTTTCTGAACTTCTTCCCAAGCCACTTTCCATTTAGATTTGCCAAAGCCCAAATTCTACTTCAATATGCCCTTTTATCTCATGGAACTACTATCCTCCGACAAGGAGATGATCTATAGGACAATAATGAAACCCTGCATGATAAAGATCATCAGAACACTAAACTGAGCAAAGCAACAGCCAGCAGTTTGCGGAAAAATCAATTAAGCATGTCATATTGGAAAGAAGACATTTCTCGTTTTCTTCCTTTTCACTGACAGGATGAGACCAAGACATTGCTCCTAAAGAAATGGGCATTTCCAATTCAAAAGGATGAACAAAAAACTAAGTATTAAGAGAGAGAAAAAGATTACATCTATCTCTAGTTGTGTAAGAACAAGGATCCTGGCATCCTGCTTCTTTCACATGCAACACAGGAGAAAGCCCAAACCTTTAATAAGATATCTATTTCTGGAAGCAAGTGAGAAAATAAATTCACAGGGATGAAACCCTATTAGCAAGTAGACCTACCAACCGAGCTGACTAGTCAGAACAACTCTTAGCTTATCATCTCTCCTACAGATTCAACCAATATGATATGTTGTTGCTAAAAGAGTTTCCCCCAACTTGCAGTTAATTACGTTTGTCAATTTCTTGCAATCCACCCTAGGAAATATAATCAGTAAGAACCAACAGATCTGTAGACAGACGACTAACTATTTCCCATATTAAGAACTTAGCAATACCAGGTAAAAGAGACTGAAGCTGATAGATGCAAGGAATTGAGCAATCGAAAGGACGCAGAGTTTCATAGATTCACCGCCTAAATATTAATCAAATAAAAAACTACGTACGAATTCAGCTTGGCGGTCTAGTTCAAATCACAGATCCTAGATCAATCGAGCCCCCAAAAAGATCCTAAATCTCCTAGTCAAAAACAATTTCAGCATATTACCTTCCCCTATTTTTCACCCGTGAAGTACCTAATCTGAAACAATCAACCCCAAGAATAAAAATTCAAGACCTACGGATCTCAAACTTCTGCTAAACAATTCTCGTTTCACACTTCTAGATCCCCCTCTGACCCAAAACACCATCTTTGCAGCATCCAGGCATGCTCCAGATCAAACAAAAGTAGGGAAAAGTGGGGGAGATAAAAGAAAGAGACGACCTCATATGAAAAATACACAAAAAAAAGAATCTAAAGAACCCCATCCAGAGGCGACCAATTGGTGCAGATTGTGATTTCTTTCCCAATTTTCTTTGCCCCCAAATTGTCCCTCTTGTTCCAACAGAACACGAATGAAATTAAAAAGATTGGGAATTTGTATGAAGCATATACTCACTAAAAAGATGGGACTTACTCGGGTAGAATTTGGGGCTCCGGGGCGAGAAAATGGGACTAGGGATGGCGGGGGAGGTGGGTTTATAGGAGGAAGGAGCCCTGCTTCTCTAATCTCTTCCTGGTTCCCGTTGACCTCAGGCGCAACTTTGCTTTGGCTACTGGATAGCAAGCTCGGCTCGTTCAAGCAAGCCAGCACGAAGAGTCTATCGGCTCGGCTCGGCTCGGTGATGAACTAGCTTGAGTTAGGCTCGCGAGTTAGGTAGTATGACTCGCATCGAACCGAGCCGCATGGTAGTATACTCGTATATCGCCGTGACTATTGAAAACACAAATGCGTGGGCTGCAAAAGTAAAAAAAAAATTGGCGGTTGAACCTATCCCTCTCATGCCGTATTATATTACGGTGAAGTCAAAAAATTTGAGAGGAACTCCGAGTCACATTTTAACCCTAATCAAAAATTGCATTTCGGACTTTCACACAAATTGGCTACTCTATCCGTTCCAAAAAAAACTCTATTTTAAAATAAAGTTAGTAAATTAGTAGTAAAATTAAAAGAGAAAAATATCACAAGAAATTATAGTAATTTTTTAAGAAATAAAATTATTTGTTTACGGACCAATAATAAACAAAGAAAGTAAAAAACCAAATCTTATAAGATAAATTTAAAAAGTAAAAAAAATAAAGTCGTACAGGACAGCAAAACAAAGGTCCCTCTCACTGTCTCACACACACAGAAACCACAGAACCGCAGAAGTGTTTAGTACTGGCAGTAGAACAAAGAAAACGGCAAGTGCTGAACGGTGGGCCCGCACGTGGGCCGGGTGGGAAAAGGACGGGTAAAGGAAGAGTTGAGGCCGAGGGCCACTGCGGGCCCACTGCCTCACGTCACTGTCTGCAGCTTTCAGCTTGCTCCTCCTCTTTCTGGCCTCTCCGCCGTGCTACTGACCAAGTAGATTAGCGGCTGCTAGCTCTTTCTTTTTGGATTGCTACAGCTACAGATAAAACACTACACAGATCGGCGTTTTCTAATGCTGGCGTTAATCGTTGTGCTATCGCACAGCTCTCCAGATTGTTGCGAAAGGTAATCATGGTAGTCTAATCTAGTCGGCACCAAATTGTTGGCGAAAATCTCGCCGGAGACGAATAGGAGGGACCAATTCTCAGCTACAGGTCTCTCAATGGCCAATTCTGCGAGAAGGCGTATGGGACGTGTGGTCATTAGCGAGGAACCACAGCGTGCGCCACAACGGGCAGCAACCCAGAAGAACCAGCTGGGGCCATACTCCTTTTGACATCATCCGTGAGGTCATATAACCGAACGAAACACGGAAGGAAAGGAAGCAATGCTGGGCCATGCTAGGCAGAGTAATCATATCCAGCTCCGATCTCACTTGCCTTGCCATGAACAGAGACAGGCTGCATTGAATCACTGAGGTTTCACAATCCCATCGTAGGCCATGAAGAGGGAGAATTTTTTCTATTAATAATACATTTTTATTTAAAATTTTAAATCTGATATGCGGATTTCAGAAATTACAAAAATAGCCTTCTGTCGGGCTATAGTCTAATGATCTAGACCGATCTGACCTAGATCGACAGACCATCTGTCAGGCTATGGTCTACCGATCTAGGCCGATCTGACCTAGATCGACAGATGGTCTGCCGATCTAGGCCAATCGGCCTAGATCAACGGACACAGGCTTCCATCTGCTGATCTAGGGCAGATCGTCAGATGGTCTACCGATGGAAGCCTACGTAATCTCAGTCAGCGGGCGTAGACTTCTATCGACAGATCATCTGTCGATCTAGGCCGATTTGCCATAAATCGGCAAACCATAACCCGACAGAAAGCTATTTTTACAATTTCTGAAATCCGTATACCAAATTTAAAATTTCAAATAAAAAATACATTATTAAAAGAAAAAATCCAAAGAGGGATGGATCCAATGTGTAGATAGAAAGTTATCACACAAAAACAATACGTTGTTGATTAACCATTCTCTAATTCGATTTTTATAACTTTGATGACAACAGTAGGTTTGTCTAGTGAGCTAGATGTTTTTAATCCGTAAATATTAGTTAAGTTTTATTGAGCTAAAATCCTAAATCGGCCATAATATATAATCTTATTAAGCTCTGCTTGGTGCGACAATTGTTTAAATTTTCATTTATCGGTAAATTGCTTTTTTAAACTTATGTTAGAAATAATAATATTGTTGAGATCCGAAAATATAGAACTCGTGGAAACATAGCAATCATATAATTAATAAACCAAACGATTATAAATTTTAAATTTTCGTAGCAGATTAAATAAAATAAGCACAGCTCAGCACAACAAGCACCCGCAAACTGAGCCTACATCAGCATAACCATCGGGAGCAAGTAACACAACAGCAAATCATCAAGTGAGCAATGATGTCTCTAGAAGTGACTTGCATAGACACAGCTAATTAAGTCTGGTCACGCTGCAACAGAAGATGCACAACCTCTAATCAGATTGGAGGCATAGCCGGGAGAGATGACACTCTAAAAAATAAAATGCAGGGAAATACTGGGGGTATGTGTCCAAAGGGAACAGTCAAAGTACACTATGTAAAGTAGAAAGGGATATCTCACTGCTGCAAAAACGTGCACGTAACACGAATTAGCAAACAATGCAAATACTCGGGAAGTCAAATCATTACGAAGGGGTTGTTGGGACCATAGCATCAAGCTGCAAGAAAGGGTGTCAAGTTGTCGAACTCCATTCGTAGTGCACCACATATATCATGTCCCAACTCCCAATATCTCTTCAGCTCAACTGGTTGACAATTTTACCCCTCCTATTCACCACTACTTTCTCATACTAAAATTGGACCAGAAAGTCCATAACTCCCACTTTTCTTATCCTAAACTTGGATAAAAAAGTTCAAAACTCCCCACCATGCATTCCACCAATGTCCAATGAGGAAAAATCATGGGGACAAACTTTGTCTTTCTTGTATTCATGATAATAAAGATGCAAGTCATATTATTTGGATTTCAATACAAGAAAAACAGGGCGATCCAGCAACTTGTCCACATGGTTCCTGACTACTGATGTGATGAAACTGTATATATGAACTGCGAAA
>KE372373.1:17667-27739 GCA_000418225.1 Zizania latifolia
GGAGAGGAGAGAGAAAGGTGGAGGTGGGAGGAAGAAGAAGGCTGCACAAGACAAAATCTGAAAAGTGCTTCAATTAATTCCCAATTCCTCAAAGTGATACAAGGGTTAGGTCCCCTTATATAGCCCACATGGACCAAGGGAAAAGACCCCAATACCCCTTCGGGAAGGTTCGATACAGACTCAAGGCCCACAGGGCAAAAACATAAAATTACACGACTCTGGATTATTCGATGACGTGATCAACTTGGCCGTCACGACACCGCTAACTTAGACGGTAGACTTTTGCTTTTCCGGTAGGTTTGACGGTTTTGAGCCGAAGCCGTCAAAGCGTCCGTCGCCTCCGCACCGTGCACCCGGATTGGACCGGTCCGACCCCGCGACTCTTCAGTCCGGCGGTCGATCGTCCGTGTACCTGAGTCGCACCGGTCGACACCACGACGGATCCCTTTTTCTCACTTGCCGCTTCAGCTCCGTGCACCCGGATTGGACTGGCACGCCCTCGCGATCCCTCTGTCCGACCAGCGTCCATCTGTGTACCTGAGTCGCACGCGAACTCCGTCACGGTCAAGTCTCCTCATTTCTCATCTCTTCTTCATCCCGTTGACAATCACTCATCATCCCCATGGTATACACATGGCTCCTCAGATTATCATCCTCTAGCTTGTTGAATACCAGTTATAGACTAGTAGTATTGTGTTAGCAATTAACTATGTATAGATTTGTCTGTAATATATAATAAATCATCAAATATATTCTTTTGAATGTGTTCAACGCTCGGGATGCCTTAGAAGTACACTTGCTGTTACGAAGAAATCATCAAAATTCCGTCCAGTGAGTTAGCTAACTCTTGTATTTTTACTGGGACATTTAAGTTTTACAATTCAGTCTATTATTGTCTAATGTCTAGGAATTTGTGCCTGTCTCAAGTTTTCTTCTTGCCTGTTGGAGTTGGATGCTTAGTATGCCAAAAGGAGGAAGCTGAATATAGAAAAAAAGTGTTCCAAAGATTCACGGTTCGTATGCCTTTTGCGTTGATGTGGAGGAGACGCCAACGCGCGCGCAGGTACTCACCGCGGACAACTCGTCCAATGGCATCCAGGTCAGAGCTGATTTGTTTCCAAAATTTGACATCTTGATATTAATTATCCCATGGCGTTGATGTGAATTGAAGAGAAGCAAATTTAGTTGTCGTGGCTTTACATGCGCTTTTTCTAGATTCCGGTATCATTTTTTAGTTGCTCATTTAGATGCGGGAGTTGAGATGCATATGTCACAGCTGATCATCATTGCATTGGAATTATAATTTGGAACCAATCTGCTTGATTCGCCAATTGGTGTGGATGGCCAGCTGTTACGAGTTATGTGCATCTGATTCATGGAGTTGGGTAGCAAACACATAACTTTTGGGATTGCATTATCTACTGATTCTTGTATGTTGTATAGAAACAATTTAACTTTTGTGTGTAATAAGTTTTACATGGACTAAAATTCAGACTGAACTTTTGCGTGTAAATTGTAATAAGAATTTATTGAATATCAATCTTAATGTTTCCATTGAACTGGTATTTGTAAACATCACATTTAATCCTATTAATTGTTGGATGTCTGTATTGCTATGTTTTGACTGATAAATCTGGAGATACAGTGGTCCATGAAAATTTATTTCAAGGAAAAGAAAGGTTAGCTTGAAACAGTTATTATAGCATGCCATTTTAAGGTTTATTGTTGGGTACATGAAAATTATGTCTTTGCTGATCCCATCAGTACGACAGAACTGTTTTGTGAATAGAAATCAGGGCGTGTTTGGTGAAGAGCAAGCTAACTCAGCATGTGTTTCTTCGCTTTCCTGCAACGAGCAGACACAGCTAGCACTCACCAGCACAACTTACACGTACCTGAGTCAGACGGACTTGCCCAAGCACATCCGGGCCCTCTACGACGCCAGCCGCACCATACTACTCTGCGGCCCTTCAGGTCGGCCTCCGCTTCCTACATCATAACGCGGGTTATCCAGATCGCAAAAGAGCAATCTTTTTCACAAGCAGGGTTCTGTGTTGCAGAGCCGTACCTGCAGTCCCTGGCGAAGGCTCTCGCAAACCACTACAATGCTTGCCTGCAGCTGCTCGATGTCATCGAATTCTCTCGCAAGGTCACTTAGAAACTGTTTGAGAAATTTTACATTTTGCTGTCGCCCTGGCCTGCTGTGTTTGGTATTTTAACGCTGCCTTTGTAGATATCTCATACCTTCACTGTTTTCATGTTGATGTCTGAAAAAACCAAATTTTGAACCGCATTAATGTCCCAAACTGTTTATTTATGACAATGATACTGTCGTGTTTTGGCTATATTCTAAAAATGTGAATGCATTCTTGTATTTTGTATTATTAATGCCTTTCTCAGCCCAAATATCTCCTAAAGATACATGCTTGAGTGCAATTTTGTGTTTTGTTGTCTGAAGGAAATAATTTCTTCAATGTTGATGTTTCGGCTTCGGTTAGGAGCTTCTGAGAAATGCCCTTCGATTATAAGAAATCAGATGCCAGAGCACGGCAATGTGGCCCCCGAATCTAAAAGTCATTGTGATGTTGTTAATGCTCATAATTCTCAATGTTTCAGGTAATACTGTAAAAGTTCATTGTAACTTGTAGCACATGACTATGGCTTTGTACTAACTCAGTGTTTTCAATAAGGATTCATACTTTATCATATTAATGAAATTTGCACTCTTATTTCCGAGGGTGTGCCAGCTATTAGTTTAACTAGGACACTGAAAATTTGTTGTTTTTAAATGCAAAATATGAAAATAGGTGCTTAATAACCATAAGCGTATATATGCTCATGGAACAATTTTATTCACTGTCACATGAACATTTTGAACTTACCATCAGCATCAGACATAGTGTCTATACTGAAAGAAAAGAAGATTCAGTAAATTCGCCTGCTTAATTCAGATATTTATTATCTTTTATTTTTTACCGTAGCGTTAGCACGGGTATACTACTAGTAATCCATTAGTTCAATAATTTGTTTAGCTCTGATCTTAGCTAAGTGATACATTTTTCTATCCACTTGGTCATCTGTCATCGCCATGCCTCATCTTCTGTCATCGCCACCGCACCACCTCTATCGTTGCTAGCCACCACATCTTTGTCGTTCACTCACCGTCATTGCCATTGTCTTATCGTCACTCGTTAACAACCAGTTAGTCATTATATTGAATACCAGTCACGGTTCTGATCGTAATGAGAGCGGAGACGAGAGTAGTGACAGATTTAGGTGCTGTTTGGGATGGATTCTGAAGCAGCTTCTGCTTCTTACAAGCTAGAATTTGTTCCAAATAGGTGGACTCTGAGCAGCTGATTCCGAGAAGCTCTACAATATATTTCCCGAAAGCAGAATCTCACGTTCGGCCAGCTTCTCGGTTTCTCTTAGAGATTTACCCTGAATTTTGTAGACTATTTACCCCTCAATGCCACTCAATATAAGGCAGCCACACCTATGTAGAACCAGCATCCGCGCCTGCACATCACCGCACCCGTCCCTTTCGTGCCCCAACCCTAGCCGCCGCTGGGGCAGAGCCACGCCGCCACCGATGGCGAGCACCGTGGCGCCGCGGTCCAGCTTCTCCGTTGACAATTGTTCTGTCGCCGACCCGCTTCTCCGTCGCCTGCACATCTCTGACCCGCCCCCAACCTTAGCCACCGCCGGTCGAGGAGGGAGCCGCACCGCCGGAGAGGAGCCACGCCGCCGCCGTCTAGCCCTCACCGCTGGCTCGAACCACATCATAAGCACTTGATTTTCTACATGTACTGTAATGATTTGATTTGAGAAGACAATTTTAAATCGTGCTTGAGTAATTTACTAATGACCTGGGAATCAGTTTCTCAATGAAACTAGAATGTGAGTTCCTTTCAGTTGACATAGTTCATATACTTTGATAAATTCTAGAAAGTTTTTAGAATGCTAGTTTTGAGTTGCATACCTCATACACTGGACAGTTGAACAAGTTTTTGGCTCCCATGGGCATATCCTGGACATGTGGAAGCACCCTACAAAAATGGAACTCTAGTGTAAACAACAAACCTAAATTTTGTATGTGGAATATGAAGCCCTTTATGGAGAATTGTATGTGGAATTGATAATCACAGGAGTAAAAACCATGGTTGGTGGCATATCAATTCTGTTTTATAAAACCGCTTGTTGGATCTGAACTTTTTGACTAAAGAAAATTTTGTACTGTGAGCCAAACTTTTAGATGGAGTGTACGGTATAACTGTTGATGCAAAAATCATAAGTATCCCTACGTCTTCACACTCGAAGGTCTGAAAGAGTCTACTTAGTTCCAGTGCAGGTCCTAAATAATCCGGAGGTGTCAGTAGGCGTGCCAGTCAATTTGACCCTACAATTGACAAGAAAATAAACGTGAGATGCCCTAACGCTATCGGCGATAGCCTATCGGCATCGACAATGATAACATGATTGAAAACCATGATGCATCATTAAAAATGTATATAGTGTAATAAATCCTATCAATCGGCTCTATCATTACTACTCTAAGATACCAATTTTTATAGTTCGAACTGAACCGATGCAGCATAAAGATGGGCTCCTGAGAGCACGATAAATAGACTAAATTTGATTGACGGAGCAACAGGTAACTCATCGGCTAAAACTCCGATGAACGTCAGTCCAACAGATCAGACCAGACCATCCCGTATGTATCCCCGTCAATGCCACGGATCGAACCCAACCGAGACAGCGTGCCATTGACGATCGACATATGATCTAATCTAGTACGACGAGCTAAATCGTCATGATTAGTAAATACAAAGATCCGATTAATGAAGCACAATGTGAGAAAATAAATCAATGCATTAAACTGATAACTAGCAAACCTACTATATCTGATCACAATATCGGATCCAACTAAGAAAACCATGAACACATGAATCAGTTTACCAAACAGGATATCCCCGTCAAAGTTAGAGATCAGACTCAACCAATGCAGCCATAACTCCGGTGGGGAATCGCCCTAATGCTACATACTTAAAGTCGGCGATGCGCCAAATTGTTTGATTGACCGAGTTGTGTGATCTTATTACAATGACACCGGGCTTACATATTTATAGCCGGGTAGACACGTTATCTGTGGATAACACAGAATCCTAACTGACTTATTTATTTGCTAACTAAATAAAAAACTAATCACGAAGTATCAGCCCACGGTGTGCGTAGCCTGTCTCCACCTGTTAAGCCTCTATCGACGGCCCATCGGCTCTATTGCCTGGCTTGCCTAACCGATGGTGCGCTGGTCTAAATACTGGTGTCAACACATGCCCCCCAAGTTCAAAATGCGAAACATCGCATTTCAAAATTTCCCTCGAGAACAGCATCGCCGAATCACCAAGCGTATATAAATCTTGCCCGATAAGCTCCCTTCTTCAAGCTCAGCCACTCCTATCATACGTCTGTAGGATCAAAGTAGGCTACCAGAGGGGGGTGAATGGTCGAAAAAATTTCACAACTTCTCAAATTCTCAGTATCACGTTTGCGAGTGACCTCGATAAAGCTTAAAGCTAAAATGGTCCACTCCAATGCAACGTGATATGAGCACTAGAACAAAGAGTGTTGAAAAACAGAAAACAAACACAGAACAAACATCAAGTGATGATGAGAGACGCTAAAAGATAGACGACCGAAAGATTAAAGATCAATCGCGTAAGGTATAGAAAATTTGATAATCAAATCTCGTAGTACATCACAGGGTCATCTCATACATCATTTTCATTTGATACATCACAGGGTCCATCTCATACAAATTGTTCTTGTAAATGATTTGCCAATTTCAAGTATGAGAGGAAACAACTCAAAAATCAATCGCTCAAATTAAATGCATGAAATTTGGTTACCTTAAATTTGCCGTAGAGTTTTCGATGGAGCGTTGAGGTTGTTGCAGTGCCGATTAGACTAAACTTCACTTCTTGACGAGTACTACAATTTTAATGATCAAGTGAAAGCAATGTACTCTAAAAAGTTAATCCACAGATTTTAACCACTAATCACATAAGCATGGAAATCGAGACAATCAACAAAATGCTTCGGAAAAGTTCAAAACTCGGGACATAAAATCAATCCGCACAAAAATATGGTGCAGTGAATAAAAAAAACTTTGCCGGATTAGAGCATTGTTTCTTGCGCCCAAAATTTACATTCAATCAAAAACCGGACTTGGGTTCTTTTGCACTGAGTAAAAACTGAGAATAAACTTAAAGTATCAAATCTCTGTGCTTTACTTAGCTACCAACAGAACAATAAAATGCAGCACGCACACTGCACAATGCAATCAAGTAAAACGATCTGCTGCTTTGCAAAAACAGTCACCAGATGGTCTGATTTGACCACACAATATGCTAGCAGATTAGGGCTATATGCTGACACAGCGATTTCTGCAGACACAAAAGAAACTAGACTGCATGCAGTCATAGCATCGGCAGCACTTTAGATGGAACCGGACAGAAAAAATCAGCAGCCGGTTTGATGCAGAAAGTTAATTAAAGTTCAGAGAAGAACACAGAGCTGTGGAATTAATCATTCTCAAACGCAAACAAAGAAAATATAGCTTGAGTTTTCCTTCTTCCGTACGCAGACAATTCAATCAGATGCAACCCAAAAAAAATTCAAAAAACTGATCTGCGAGAACACAGTGCACCAGACAAGAACCGAACAGTCGGTGAGATGAACAGCAAGATAGATGCACAGCTGATCGGAAACAAGTTCCCAGACGCAAACTGAAACACTGCACACAAGCCACCACGGAAGACAAAACACGAACACCGAGAGAAAATCAACAAAAAGATAAACCGTAGAAGCATAGGAGCAAATTAAGGAAGAAAGATAGGGAAGTGAATCATCCGAAAGAGCTCCTATTCAGAATAGGGATTTTTTGAGAAGCTTCTAGGAGAAGCCAAGAGTGGTAGGTGGGAGGCTTCACCCTTACTTCAAAAATAACATGTATTTTCTCCAAAAACCTCACTTGATACAATAGTGGCTGCAGATATTTATAGCCCCATGGGCTGAAACAAAAGACCACAATACCCCTATTCTAGAGTGTTCCAACAGTATTAGCCCGAGGGACAAAAAGGTAAAATTACAGACACAGAATTATTCGGTATCGCGGATAAACGTAGCCGTCACGACACGGCTAAATTTTTAACGGGGATGTATACTTTCCGTTAATTCTGACGGTTTTAAGCCGAAGCCGTCAAAGCGTCCGGTGCCCCCGCACCGTGCACCCGGATTGGGCCCGATCCGACCCCGCGGCTCTTCAGCCCGGCGGTCGGTCGCCCGTGTACCTGAGTCGCACCGGATCACACCTCCTTCTTGCCGCTTCAGCTTCATGCACCCGGATTGGACCGGCACGCCTCCGCGACCCTTCTGTCAGGCCGACGTCCGTCCGTGTACCTGAGTCGCGTGCAAGCTCTGTCACGGTCGAGCTTCACTCTCCTCTTCACTTCAACCTTCTCGACACTTCATCTTCCCAGTTGACAAGCACTCATCATCCTCATGGTGTATACCATGACTCCTCAATGTCGACTTACTCTTTCTTTCTTTTTTCATCTATCATCATGGCATCCAATGCCCCAAGCTCTCCACCGAACAAGAGGATCAAGCTGAATGATCACGACGCGTCTGACGATCATGATCCGGTAAGTTTCTTCTCCACCAAACAAGAGGATCAAGCTGAATGATCACGACGCGTCTGACGATCATGATCCGGTAAGTTTCTTCTCATCATTCGGTCATTTTTTGCTCAATCCCTTGCTTCATCTGTTTTGAACTTTTCGCACATTCCATCTCTGTCTTTGAGCTCTAGGCCTCAACTGTTCCAAACGCAAACTAACCAGCCCCTTCACATTCTAACAATTTGAACTCCCCGACACAACTGGCCAGTGCCGATGGTGACTATGACCCGAATCGCCTCAACTTCTACTTCGATGAGGACAACAACTCCGGCAATTCCCTACTGGCCGTGAGTGCTTTGTCTACACGCCGATACCCTTAGGTGACTTGTTGACCGCGTTTGTTCATTCCCGACTTTCCATCGGCTCACCCGTGCCTCCTATAGGAATCTCAAGCATCGGACATGGCTCTTTCTCCTCGATACTCTGTTCTGAGTGACTTATCGGCTCTGCTTGAACACCTTCGTTGCCCGATCGGCATCTTTTTTCAAGATATCAAGGCGGCGCGATCCCGTCTTCAGAACATGGTCGATCGGCTCCCGTGAGACCTAGCCGACATCCTTCTGTGCCTATTCTCGTGAGCACCAATCAGCCTACCTTACTACGTACGCTAGCCTTATCGATCGTGGGATGCAAAGGGTTCATTAGCAAAAGTTTGAGTCAGCCGATGCGAAGGTACGAGAAGCCGATTAGGTCTTCAACTTGCGTGTATCGGCCTTCTAGCCGATTAGGTCTCGATCTAGACACTCGGGTGATATTTCTTTAAGTATTTCTCGTTGAGCGTCTTTACAAATTCTTCTCCCTCTAATGTTTTCAAGATATAGGCATTGCCTGGTATGACTTGGCTCACCCGATAGGGACCTTCCCAATTAGGGGACCACTTACCAAAGCGATTATCTTTAGTCTCAATTGGTAACACGAGTCTCTAGACTAAGTCATTTTCTTCAAACATCTTGGGTGATGCCTTCTTATTATAATGCCTTGCCACCCCTGCCTTGTTCTCTTCTATATTTCTGAGCGCGCAAAGTCGATTATGTGCCAAGTCTTCTAATTCATCGGTCATTAGTCTGTAGTAGTCATCGACCGTCAACTCATTCTGAAGAGCAAGACGTCTAGAGCCGATGTTCGTCTCCCATGGCTGGACTGCTTCATGTCCACAGACTAACTGATAAGGCGGTACTTGAGTCGACCCGTGGCAAGCCATCCGATATGCCCATAGTGCATCGGCCAGCGTTGCGTGCCACTTTTTAGATTGTTTTGAGATCTTATGCTTGATCAGTTTTATTAGACTTTTGTTTAAGGCTTCGGCTTGACCGTTTGCTTGTGCATAGTAGGGCAATGAGTTGAGTAATTTAATTCCCATACTGATTGCAAACTGTTGAAATTCCTCTAACATGAATACCGATCCTTGATCGGTGGTGATTGTTTGTATGATCCCGAACCTGTAAATAATATACTCCTTGACAAATTCTATAGCCTCTTGAGTAGTTACCTTTTTTAGATGAATCGTCTCTACCCACTTGGTGAAATAATCAATGGCTGCTAGTATAAACTTGTGTCCCTTGCTAGACGACGGATAGATCTGGCCGATCATGTCTATTCCCCAACCTCTGAATGGCCATAGCTTGATAATCGGGTTTATGGCCGATGCGGAAGCTCGCTGTATGTTTCCAAATTTCTAACAGTCTTAAGATCCCTTATAATACTTAAAACAATCTTCGAGCATCGTCGGCCAAAAATAATCAGTGCGACGCAGCAGCCACTTCATTTTGTGGACGATTGATGGGTCCCACAGATCCCTTCGTGTACCTCGCACATTACGACTTTGGCTTCCTCCAAATTTATGCATTTTAATATAACCCCATCAATCGTCCGATAATATAATTCTTCATCCAGCAACACATATCTTAATGCCTTATAACGGAGCTTCCTTGAGGTCGGCTATGATGGATCCCATAGGTAACTCACTATTTCAGCCCTCCAATCTTTGACATCGATATCGGCTATTTCTGCTTCAACCATCTTATCCATCGGCCAAATCCTGATGCGGCTTGTGCCAGGTCATTGGCTTCTAGGTTTTAATTTCTTGATACGTGTGTTAATGATACCATCTTGAATTCTTTCAACAGTTCTTGATATTTTTCAAAATATACCCTCAAATTTTCATCTTTGCAGTCATACTCTCTAGAGAGTTGCCTGATTACCAATAATGAGTCCCCCATGATTTCAATGGCATCGACTTCTATTTCAGCTAACAGCTTTAAACTCTTGAGGACTGCCTCATATTCTGCTTCATTGTTGGTTCGGTAGGGTTTGATGGTGTAGGCAAACTC
>KE372373.1:35808-56742 GCA_000418225.1 Zizania latifolia
GAGAGGTACGGTACCTCAAAGTCCTTGTTTGTGTATAAAACTGGTCATTGGCAAAGGACCTACAAGTTGTACCTGGAAGAACTCAAGAAGAAGAAGGGAAGTGAGACTTCCGCTTCTACTTCAAGTATAAATGTTATTGAAATTAGTCTTGCCACTCGTCCAAGTGATTCATGGGTATTTGATACCGGATCAATGATTCACACTTGCAAATCGTTGCAGGGACTGAATAGGACAAGGAAGTGTGTAAGAGCCGAATTGGATGTTAACGTCGGCAATGGTGCAAAAGTTGCTGCGTTGACCGTCGGCGTCTATTCTTTGTCGCTACCCTCAGGATTAGTTTTGAAATTAAATAATTATTATTTTATTCCCGCCTTGGGTAGAAACATTATCTCTTCATCATGTTTAGAGGAAGACGGTTTTGAATTCGTAATAAAGAACAAGTGTTGTTCGATATTTTCGAATGGTATGCTCTATGGTGTTTGTCCATTGTTGAATGGCTTATATGTTCTGAATCTTGAGGATACACATGTTTATAACATTAATACAAAGAAATGAGAAGCGCATGCAGAAGCTCCATAGAGATGGGCTTTTGGAGTCATTTGATTTTGAATCATTTGACACATGTGAGTATTGTTTGCTTGGCAAGATGACTAAGATGTCTTTTACTGGTCAAAGTGAGAGGGCAAACGAGCTATTGGCCATTGTACATACTGATGTATGTGGACCAATGAGTTCTACAGCTAGAGGTGGATTTTAGTACTTCATAACTTTTACCGACGACTTTAGTAGATATGGTTATGTCAACTTAATGAGGCATAAGTCGGCATCCTTTGAAAAGTCCAAGGAGTTCTAGAATGAGATACAAAATCATACTAGCAAGACAGTTAAATTTCTACGATCGGATCGTGGAGGTGAATATTTGAGCTATGAGTTTAATGATCATCTGAAGCAGTGTGGAATTGTTCCACAGCTGACTCCACCTGGTACACCTTAGTGGAATGGGGTGTCCGAGCATAGGAACCAAACTTTGTTGGACATGGTCCGGTCGATGATGAGTTAAACTGATCTTCCATTGTCTTTTTGGGGATTTGCTTTAGAAACTGCTGCTTTTTACATTAAACAGAGTTCCATCTAAATCTGTAGAGAGGACACCATATGAGATATGGACTAGGAAGCGTCCCGGATTGTCTTTTCTGAAGATCTGAGGTTGTGAGGCCTATGTAAAGCGTTTGACATCTGATAAGCTTACTCCCAAATCTGATAAATGCTTCTTTGTGAGATATCCTAGGGAAACCAAAGGATATTACTTTTATAACCGGAAAGAAGGCAAATTATTTGTCGTCCGGAATGGTATTTTTCTTGAGAAATAGTTTCTCTTAAAAGGGGTTAGTGGGAGCACGGTGCATCTCGAAGAGGTTCGAGAGCCACTGGAAAGTGTTTCAGCTCCTACTGAACCACCACTCGACATGCAAGATGTTGTAGAGCCTGTTGTCGAGACACCAACCCTACGTCGGTCAGAGAGGTTAAGTCGTGCGCCCGAGCGGTTAGCATTTCTAACTACTAGACAGCGTGACATATTATTATTGGACAATGATGAACCTAAGACCTATTCGGAAGCAATGATAGGACCTGACTCTGAGAAATGGCTTGGAGCCATAAAATCCGAGTTAGAATCCATGCGAGAGATCAAGTTTGGAACTTGGTCGATCCACTTGATGGTGTAAAAACTATTGAGTGTAAATGGATTTTAAAAAAAAAGATAAACGTTGATGGAAATGTTTACATCTATAAGGCACGATTGGTGGCGAAAGGTTTTAGGCAGATTCAAGGAGTTGATTATGATGAACGTTTTCGCCCATCGCTATGCTAAAGTCTATCCAAATCATCCTAGCAATTGCCGCATTTTATGACTATGAGATATGGCAAATGGATGTCAATACGGCTTTCCTTAATGGAAACTTAAGTGAGGATGTGTACATGACACAGCCTGAAGGTCTTGATGATCCAGAGAGTGCTGGGAAAGTTTGCAAGCTGCAAAGATCCATTTATGGGCTGAAGCAGGCTTCTCGAAGTTGGAACTTTTGTTTTGATGAGGTAGTCAAAGGGTTTGGCTTCATCAAGAATGAAGAAGAGCCTTGTGTTTACAAAAAGGCTAGTAGGAGCTCACTTGTATTTCTGGTCTTATATGTAGATGACATATTGTTGATCAGAAATGATATTCCTATGCTAGATGCTGTCAAGTCTTTGTTGAGAAAAAGTTTCTCAATGAAAGATCTTGGAGAGGTAGCATACATCTTGGGCATAAAGATCTATAGAGATAGATCGAGAAGGTTAATTGGATTAAGCCAAAGCATGTACATTGATAAGGTATTGGAACGGTTCAATAAACAGAATTCGAAGAAAGGTTTCCTACCGATGTCACATGGTATTTCTCTCAGCAAGAGTCAGTGTCCTTCGACACCTGATGAGCTGGAGAAGATGAGTGCGATCCCATATGCCTCCGCAATTGGATCCATCATGTATGCCATGCTTTGTATACGCCTAGATGTTTCATATGCTCTAAGTGTTACGAGTAGATATCAGTCAAACCCAGGTGAAAGTCACTTGGTGGTAGTAAAGAGTATCCTTAAGTACTTGAGAAGAACTGAGGATATGTTCCTGGTCTATGGAGGCGAGGAGGAGCTCGTTGTAAATGGTTACACCGATGCCAGCTTGCAGACCGACAAGGACGATTCGCGATCGCAGTCTGGATTTGTGTTTTACCTCAATGGAGGCGCAGTGAGTTAGAAGAGTTCCAAGCAAGAAACGGTTACAGATTCAACGACAAAAGCCGAGTATATTGCAGCTTCGGAAGCTACAAAGGAGGCAGTTTGGATCAGAAAGTTTATTTCTGAGCTGGGTGTTGTCCCTAGTGTGTCCAGTCCAGTGGACCTCTATTATGATAATAGTGGTGCCATTGCGCAAGCCAAGGAGCCTAGGTCACACCAGAAGTCCAAGCACATATTGCGGCGCTATCACCTGATCTGTGAGATTATAGATAGAGGTGATGTGAAGATATGCAAGGTGCACACGGATTTAAACATAGCCGATTTATTGACGAAGCCTCCCTCATAGCCCAGACATAAGGCGCGCTTGAGCTCTATGGGTATTAGATACTTGCTTGAGTGAGTCGAGTGTATGTGAGAAGAAGTTAGTTTGTCTATGCTGATGTACATTTGAATAATTTGTTATCTTGTTCCTCGAATAAATGTCTTTTACATTGATCAGCAAGTTGATGACTTGTTTGTGAGACTCTTTGTGTTATGATGTTGTTCTAAACGATCTCTAATCTCATATCGTCATGTGGGACAGTGATAATTTATAGATTAGCACATCTGTCTGATTGATGATCATGTTTCACAAATCATAGACATAGAGATGTTAAATCAGTGATGTGGACTCATATTGGAGAACATGGAGTTGGATAGACCGACCTTGAGATACTGCTAGGATTGTTATTTTAGATGTGCCATCAGTTGTCATCTCAAATGGTGTACCTATAGAATCCTTAGACCTGAGATTGTCATTGATTCCAGAATGTGTAGTAGCACACTTAGGGGCTTCCAAACGCTATTCCGTAATAGGGTAGTTAAAAAAGTTACTTTCGGGTGTGTCACGAAACATGTCGTGGGATATGAGCGATCAATATGGAATTTACCCCTCCTACATAACGGAAGAGATGTCTCTAGGCCCCTCGAGGTAGTCGGATTGGAAAGTGCATGACCATGCCACTATGATCAAAGAGTTGATCATGATTGAATCCACTACTTGATCGAGTGAAGTGTCGAGCTACCAACAAGGGTGACACTAATCTCGCCTTGAGCTTGACTGATGTCATGTGGTAAAGGGATTGGTGCGTGAGTATATCAAGGTTCAGAAAGTATGATTTTGACCTTGTATGCTTTCGGGGGTCAATATGTGCTGCTAGATACCGCTATTGATCAGCGATCCGGAAATGGTTTCCGGGTAGCGGCCGTTTGCGTATGAACCTATCGGGTCGCACGCTTAAGGGGATGGAATTCGAATCTTGCAAAGAATTGGTTCTTGTGCAAGTGGGAGATTGATGGAATTATGCCCAAGAAAATTCTGGGAGAACCGAAAGTTCTGGCTGTAGCCAAAAGTTCTGGGTTCTGGAGCATCCGGAAGTTCTGATAGGACCAGAAGTTTCGGGTCAGTCCCAGTGTTCGATTTTCCGGACGAACCGGAAGTTCTGGCTGGAGCCGAAAGTTCCGGGTTCTGGACGAACTGGAAGTTCCGGTTGGACCGAAAGTTCTGGGTTGAGAATTAATTTGATACAAAAGGTCTATTTTAGAAGTTCCAGATGGGATCCGGAAGTTCCGGTGGCTGGAAGTTCTAGCTATAGCTGGAAGTTCCGGATCACGCGAACAGATTAGATCTGTTGGGCTTTAATGTAGATTCAAGGCCCACGATGGTGCACTATATAAAGAGGGGTGGGGCTAGCGCGTGAAGGCTGCTGGTCATTGTTGCCATTGCTCTTGGTTGTGAGCCCTAGCCGCCACCTCTCCTCTCTCCAAGATCACAGGTGTTGTGATTGATCTTCCGGATCTCACGTGTGGTGCTAGCACGCCGGCGCGAGGTGATCCCGTCCCTGTACGTGTGGATACCGTAGATGCACCGTTGCTGCATCGGTGTTGTTCTTCTTCCTTGGAGATCGCCGGATTACGCCGACTTCATAGCCGACGAACGGACGGAGTTGTGAGGAGCAGATCGAGGACGCGCTTCATCGACTCTACTTCCGCTGCATGAGCGTGTCTCGAGGCTTGAGGTAGTGATCCATGATCCCATTACAAGGATGGTTCCTAGGCTAACGAGGTAAATTTTTAAAATTAAGCGCTAGCGTAGACTCCCCATAACCCAACAGGAGTCTCCTCTTTTGACTCCGTGTTATGCCTTCTGGACACTATCAGTGTTTTTGTATGGGATTCTGATCCCCTTGCCATCTGTCTTCAGTTCGAATGTGCCGATCGCCCATATCTTCCTGCTCTAGCGACCCTAGTTGGTCCTTTGCAGGTACTCTTTTCCTTGGGGGCTGACTATCACGCCCAGAAATTCCCAACCATTTCCTTGTGATTTATTGTGCGGAAAGTAACTCGTCCAGGAATCAACCGAGGCACACAATAGACAATGTTATTGGTCATCAAAAGCATTATTATTCATGATGAAGTAAATAAAGTACTTATTATAGAGGTGGCATTGGAGCCTCAAAATAATATTGTCAAATATAAATAACTCGTAATAACTTTATTGACGCAGCGGCGACTCCACTCCATAGGCAGACTTGACTGGGCAATAACTCAAAAGGCGCCACCTTCATCTTCGCTGACGAACTCCTCTTCTGGTGGTGGGGGAATGCAAGGGTGAGTATTTTAAATACTCAGCAAGCTATCCAAGTGGAACAGTTATAATGCATAGGGGATACAAAAGACGGCGTAATAGGGTTTATTTGCATAAACAGAGCATTTAAGAGAGATAGAATTTAAAAGGTAATTCTAATTAAGTTAGAATCTTAAAACAATATTAATCCAATCACTGAATAACTCTTACCTAGAGTCATCAGACCTAAAAGAATCAACCAATCCACTCTAACTAGAGCTATCTAGGTTGAACAGAAAGTAAAACAGGTTAAATAAGTAATCGTGTGACTAATCATAAGTGACCTTGCATTGGCGTCCTTAACCGTGGATACGGCTATTCGAATAATTTTACTCTGATCGGTGCACAACTTTATCCACAAGACACAGTCCTACAACATGTCATCATGCGCCTCAATACCACCACGGAACCTTAAAAAAGAGCTGTGATATGACCATCCACCTAGATCCTCCAAGTTTCACACCCTAAAGACTTACCCAGTGCAGAACTATCGGCCCTCTCAATGCTTCACCTAGGATCTCTAGACTTCAGGTCATACCATTTCCCATGCTGGCTTGTGGTAGTGTGAGATTACATTACAAAAGTGGCCCATGAACCAGTCCTTATAATGTCATGAGTACAACTAGCAGAACCACGGACCTTATACTCACAACCCACCTTAGTCATATTTTAGTAGCATTTAATCCATGAACCAGTTCATTAACCACTAGTAATCATATAAGCCAACATTAATATGAAAGTAGTATTTAACAGCATGATAAAATGTGATACTAGTTTCTAAGCAGAGCTAAGCAATCCTAGGCATCCAGACAAATCATAGTAAATATTCATATTGGTTAGGTTTAATAATCCCTAGATAGACAAAGAACAGGTAAATAATCAATAGAGGGCAATACAAGCATGTTTATATCCCAATTCCGGTGACATTCTAAAATAAAATGCATTTTTGAAAGAATAATAGCTTTGAAGCATGGGTTCAATATGATCAATAAGGGAACTTGAATAACTTGCCTTGCTAGACAGGGATGAAAACAGGCGACTCCTCGATGAAAACAGGCTCTTCAGGCGCTTCAGAAACTAAACAGTAGTACAGACAAACAATAATAAATTAAAACAGTATACATGCACATACATTCTGTGTGTTAACATATTTTTAATGGGTAGATCTCATTTTTAGAAAAATTCTGCAATTTGAATGGTTAAATTTAGAGTTCGGATTAATTAGATATGAATTTTTAAAGTTTAAACATGGTTCTGTTTGAATTTAGAAAATAAAATCGAATTATGATGCAATGCTGAATTATTTTTCTAAAGAAAAATAGAAATTATAGCATCAGCAGGGGCTGCTGGCACGAGCAGGCCAGGTCTACCACGTGGCAGCCACGCGACAGCCACGTGGGCGACGACGGCAGACGTAGCGCCGACGTAGCAGCCACGCGGGCGGCCACATCAGCGTGCACGCGGGAGAGACGGCACGGCGGCGCACGAGACCCAATGGTCACCGGCGGGAGGTGGCCCAGCGACTAGCGGCGAGTGGGGAATGGAACCAGAAAGGGCCAGGATCTCACCAGGGTGATCGGTGACGAGCGGCAGCGATGGAGGCGACCGGCGGCGAGATTGGAGGGGCGAACAGCTCGGGTCGATGATGGGGGAGGGGTTCCGGCGATCGGTGGTGAGGGTAGAGGCATTGCCGAGGACCGGCGGACGATGGTGAAGCGAACAACGGTGACGGCAGGGTCCGACGGCCATGGGAGCGGCCAGAAACGGTGGCCGGAGACGGTGGCGAGCGGCGGAGGCGACGACGCATGTGGATACGACGGCGGAGAGGCCTAGGGTGGCGGCTAGGGGTTGAAACTAAGAGAGGGGAGCTCGGGGGTGGTTTTTATAGCGGTGGCTGAGCGGATCAGAGGCGGAGGTGGTGGCGCGGTGAACTCGGGCAGCGGTTACGGCCAAGCGGCACGGGGAGGCGGTTCCGGCGATGAGCCGAGCCCAAAAGGTTGGGGAAAGGGTCGGGGAGGCATGGTGGTCCTAACGGCGGGCTTGGATCGGGCCCACAGGCTCAGTGGTGGCGGATTGCAAGGCGGCGGGGAAATCGAGCAGAGGTTAGGGATGACAGGTGGGACCCACCTGTCAGCGGTAGCAGGGACGCGCATGGCTAACGGGCCGGCGGGGCGCGCTGGGTTGGTGGAGCGGGAGCGGGCTGAGGTGGGGGTGGCACGCGGGATTGGGCAGCAGGGGAGGAAATTTTTATTTTAAAAATTTATTTTTCATTTATTTTTCTTTTAAAAGAGCTCCAAAAATTCAGAAAAATATATTTTTGACTCAGGAAAATTCCAGAAAAATTCTTATAAAATTCTTTACCCTTTTAGAGACATTTGTAAAAATTTTGAGCAACATTTTATTTGCAAAAATTTCTTTCTCAAATTGTAATACTTAAAATTCTTTTCTTTTCTTTAAAGAAAATTCCATTTTTAATTTTCATTTTTCTGAAAATTCTTTTTTTCCTTTTATTTTATTCACAGCTTTTATTACTTTTATATTTTGAAAATTTTAGGTCATGACACTGATCCTCAGAACTAACGTCATCTTGACTGACATTTTCGACACACTCCGGACAATCATTGATTGATGGGAGCCTCATATTATTTTTCCAGCAGAAACGAAAGAAAGTACACTCTTAATGTGGATCAGCTCTCTCTTCATGTCCATATAGCGTGGCACGTTGCTCCCTTTCATGGCTACGAGGAGCCTTAACGTGATGCCTTAGAGTTTAGCTCCTCTCAACGTCAAAGCTTGGCGAGCCGATATGCACTATGTTCATCGGAAAAGGATTCCCATCAATCTTCGTCGGCTTTGCTGTTTCATTAAACTTTATTCTCCCCTGCTCGACGGCTGATTGAATTTGTTGACAAAAAACTTTGCATTCATTTGTGTTGTGAGAGCCAGTATTGTGCCACTTACAGTATTTCATTTTCTTCAATTCTTCCACTGATGGAATCATGTGATTCGGCTAGAGCTAGATCTGCTTTTCTTTCAGTAATAAATCAAAGATTTTATCCGTCTTATTGATATCAAAATCATACTTCTATTCCTACTTGGCGACTTTAACCAATCTACAGGTTACCGTCTTCTTCAACCTGGCCCATTTGGCTAAGGAGGCATCACCATCGGAGTCTTCCTGCTCTGAATCCAATGAGTAAAATTGTACCTAAGCTACTCGCTTTTGCGCCTTCTCTTTACGTGTTTCTTGAAATTGGCTTTCGTGTGCCGACACCCTTTGCACCAAGTGAGACAGGCTATCAAATTCTTAGGATGAAAACTTCTCCCTAATCAGCGGTAAAAGGCCTTGGAATGACAATTCTGTCAATTGAGCGTCGGTCAGGCTGAGGCTATAGCATCGGCTCCTCACATCACGAAAATGTTAAATGTATCCTGGTACTGATTCATCCATGCACTGTTTTATGGCTTTCAGGTCAGTTAGTTTCATTTCTTGGATCTCGACGAAGAAATACTTATGAAACTGTTTTTCTAAATCGGCCCATCCCTTGATTGAATTTGGTGGTAGGAAAGAGAACCAAGAGAAAGCCGATCCAGACAGGGATAATGGAAAGAGCCTAACCCTGAGAGCCTCTTCGGCCGATGCCTCCCCACATTGCGCGAGGAAATAACTGATATGTTCAACTGTTGATGTACTATCTTGACCAGAGAACTTCGAGAAATCTAGGACCTTGTACCTGTTTGGTAACGGCATCCTATCAAACCAATTTGGGTATGAGTACCGATACATGTAACTTTGTTCTTTTAGCTTGAGCCCAAACTGATCTCTCATAATTTTTACGATCTTAACAGTGAAATCATCTTCTTTTAGCGTCGGATAGTGCGGCACTAGCATTGTTGCCCTCTCTTGATGCTGGTAATTATTTTGGGGCACTATTTCTTCAAAATTCGCCTGCTGTCGCAGAGGCCCGTAAGCTATATAATGATACCCCGGCGGAGGTGCACTCGCCAGTTGACATTAGAGCTAGTGGTATCAAGCTTGGTACCGTGTTACGCTCCAATCCGTATGTCACTAGCGGCGGGATGAATGTCATTGGTGGAGGTGTACTCAAGATGATAGGTATCGATGATCTCTGCTAAAAATAAACCGACCCTTGAGGTAATTCCTAGGCAATAGACCCGTCTATCGCCTTTTTGATCAATCCATGTAGAGTGTTTACCAATACACCAGATTGGTTAATCAGCGCGTGGCTAACTGCCTCATTAATCGCGTCCTAGAACAATCTCTGTGGATTTTGACTGCTGGACTCGGCCTAGAGGGATGGGATTGACAGTTGATTCTTCTGGATCGCCCCTTGCTGAGTCATGCTAAAAGACTCCAAGCACAGCTTCTAAAAATCTGTAACAGTCTGCTGCACTTCTGCTCTCTGTTCATCGATCAAAAGTTCCAAGACGACCGGGATAACAGTGTTGTTGGTCTACTCAACCTCCTTCCCGGCCATGATGCCGATGAAGAAGATTGATCTTGTTGTTTATAAAATGGTCCCATCGGGCGTGCCAAGAAAGCGTGTTGACGCAAAAATCGCAGATATCCCTACGTCTTCATACTCGAAGGCCTGGGAGAGTCTGCTTAGCTCCAGTGCAGGTCCTAAATAATCCAGAGGTGTCAGTAGGCGTGCCAATCAATTTGACCCTGCAATTGACAAAGAAACAAACGTGAGATGTCCTAACGCTATCGGCGATAGCCTATCAGTATTGGCAATGATAGCATGATTGAAAACCATGATGCATCATTAAAAACGTATATAGCGTAATAAACCCTATCAATCGGCTCCATCATTACTACTCTAAGATACCAATTTCTACAGTTCGAACTGAACCGATGCAACATTAAGATGGGCTTTCGAGAGCACGACAAACCGACTAAATCTGATTGAAGGAGCAATAGGTAACTCATCGGCTAAAACTCCGATGAACGTCGGTTCAACAAATCAGACCAGACCATCTCAGACCCAACCAAGACAGTGTGCCATTGACGATCAATATACGATATAATCTAGTACGACAAGCTAAACCGCCGTGGTTGGTAAATACAAAGATCTGATTAATGAAGCATAATGCGAGAAAATGAATCAATGCATTAAACCGATAACTAGCAAACCTACTTTATCTTATCACAGTATCGGACCCAACCAAGAAAGCCATGAACACATGAATCAGTTTACCAAATAGGTTATCCCAGTCGAAGTTAGAGATCAGACTCAACCGATGCAGCCATAACTCCAGCGGAGAATTGCCCTAATGCTACGTACCTAAAGTTGGCGATGTGCCGAAGGGTTTGATTGACTGAGTTGTGTGAACTTGTTACAATGACCCCTGACTTACATATTTATAGCCAGATAGACACGTCATCTATGGATAACACAGAATCCTAACTGACTTATTTATTTGCTAACTAAAAAAACTAATCACGAAGTATCAGCCCATGCCTTTTTTTAGAAGAAGGCCACATAGGTCCAGCTTTGTTTGAAAGCCATGTGGCGGGGATGCAATACGAGGACTTCCTAGAAGGTCATCCATCCTGGTACTACTCTCGTCCAAGCACGCTCAACTTCAGAGTTTTGGTGGGATCCGATGCTAAGGTGCTCACATACACTTTAAGTGTTCATTCATGCAATGTGGTAGCATATGTTGAATTTTCAATGAATTTAACATGGATCATTCTTCCTTCTACATTCAAGTAGCTAGTTAATATTACTTTATTTTCTTACTGTCATGTATGTATGTCTATTTTTTAGATGGATAAAATAAATAGCAGCCAAGCTATGTGGGATACATTTGTCACTAGAGTTTTCATATAAATATGTGTTAAAGAAGTGAACGCAAAAAATAGACCATTGGCCTGTTTGAATAACCAGTGTACCATAGCCTTATGCGTAAGTTCAAGGAACACATAAATAGGGAGTACACTCGTAGATAATATAAAAATAAGTGGGATTCACTGAAATAAGACTACACCAACTGGAAGATATTAAAGAACAACTCTTCTCGCCTTAGAATGGATCCAAATATTGGTACAATTGCAACAAGTGAGGAGTGTTGGAAACTTCAATGCGAGGTATGGTTATATATTTTTGTTTGTTCAATTTTTAATTGATTGTATGTTAATGTACTTTTGTATGGTTTTTTCAACAGGCCATGTCAACATGTGTGAAGTTTAGGAAGGGGCCACTAGAGTATGAAGAATTACTTGCTATAATATTTGAAGGTACAAGTTTCCAATGCAAGCGCTGTTGTGCCAGGGGCTGGAGAAGATATGGGGGATGAGGGTGATCAAAACAAAGAGGGTGAGGGTGACACGCCTAAAGAAGTTACAACACCCATAAGTTCTAAACATACTCAGCGACTAAAAACCAATAAAGGGAAAAGAACTATGCAGCAACATTTACCTGATGGGTTGAAACTGAAGAAGTCATTTCGTGATGTGCAATTCAAGCAGTTGGTTGATTCTTTTGTTGAGAAATCACAATCAATCAAAGCTCCTAGTGATGTTAGTTCTGAGCAGTCCCCAATGGATGACCCTGTCAGAAAAGAGATTGTAGTTTTGCTTGAACAAGTTATCGATGCAGGGGCTGTAGAAGGTAGCGATGAATATTTTTTTGCAACACAGTTGCTCATCAAGAAACAATTCTGTAATGTCTTCGTTACCTTAAAGACACCTGAAGGAATGCTAGCACGGTTACGAAGAACATGGAATGAAAAGAAGAAGCATTAGTTGATCTATATATCTATATATCCTAAGTTGTTATGTGTGTTATGGACCTATGCATGTATGATTTGATATGGTTGTGTTATGAACCTATGCATGTTTGGATTACTATTTATGTGTCTTGTGAATATTATATTGTTATTATAGTTATGTCTTGTGATGGATCTATCCTTGTTTTAATTTTCCTATTTGTCCAATATTATGTTCTATAGATGGAAGTTGGAAGTGAAAGTGCTTCTTCCGATGAAGGTGACTCATCTAGTGAAGACCTTCTTTTGGACTGCTCAACTGATGATGACATTATCAATGATGACAACATGGAGTTCAAGAAAGATGAGAGGTATGATATATTGGACCCACTTGTTGCATTGGCTGCTTATAGTTATTTGGACAACTATAATGACTCAAGCACAAAAAGGACTAGAAGAGTTCTAATGATAACTGGAATACAATGGGTAGAAGAGCAACTAAGTAGATTGCATGACTGTTATAAGTTGCTTAGGATGTGAACATCGGTTTTTATGAATCTACATGACATATTGGTTAATCAGTATGGATTGAAATCATCTAGGGAAATGTGTTCCAAAGAAGCATTGAGTATGTTTTTATGGACTTGTGGAGCTCCTCAGTCTAACATCCAAGTGCAAAACCGATTTGGCCACTCTAGGAAAACTGTTAGTAGACAGTTTAATCAAGTGTTGCAATCTATGTACAATATTGTAAAAGATATCATAAAATCACGTGACCCGCAGTTCAGTACAGTGCATCCTAGACTCAGGGATTCTATGTACTCACCACATTTCAATGATTGCATTGGTACAATAGATGGGACACATGTTTCAGCGATTGTGCCTTTTTCTAAGCGTTTAGTGCACTACAATAGACATGGATATACTAGTCAAAATGTGATGGTTGTATGTGACTTCGACATGAGATTCACTTTTGTTTGTGTGGGTTAGCCTAGCTTCGTCCATGATACTACAGTATTCCTCGATACCTTGATAACCTTCAAGGATTACTTCTCACACTCGCCAGAAGGTAAAAATAATCAATTCAATGTGTTTTTTATAATATATATGCACCTTCTCTCTAACATGTAGAATCACTGTAGGTAAATATTACCTTGTTGATTCAGGATATCCAAACCTCAAAGGTTACTTACCTCCTTATAAGGGTCAAAGGTACCATGTACTTGAGTTTCAAAATGGTTCTTCACTGGTTGGAAAGAAAGAATTATTCAACTACCTTCACTCATCTATTTGAAACCACATCGAATGGTCATTTGGTATTTGGAAGATGAAATGGCGTATTCTTTTAGCCATACCGAGTTATCCAATGGCGAAGCAAAAGAAAATTATTGTGGCAACAATGACTTTGCATAATTTTATTCGCGAATGTAATCAACGTGACCGAGATTTCGACATGCTACAGGATGACGAAGGATATATTGATGGTGACATGGCTACTGACCCTATCAAAATAGTGATGACACGCATGTCAATGATGAAAATATGAATGCAGTGCGTGAAGCTGTTGCAAATGCATTATTCAGTCACTGATATGGCTACTTCAATATTATAGTACTTTTAGTATATATTAGTTACCTATATAATATATTGTAAAGAACAGTATAGTACTTTTGGTATATGTTAGTTACGTATATAATATATTGTAAAATATATTGTGGACTATGTTATACAATGCGTTATGAAATATTAATTACTAATGCAATGTGGTAAAGAATATTTTGGATATTATTATTTTTTTTGCAAGAAATATGAAAAATTATTATCAATTCATTAAAAATGTCAAACAATTGTCAACAATATTGTAATAAAAAAGTATATGTTTAAATCTTCTTAAAACAACCAATAATGGAGGCAGGGGTATTTCAGTCATTCCTACCCTCTCAATCATCCTATAGCTGATAAAGAAACTGGACTACCAAACGCCTGGCTTCTCAATACAGCACTTCTCAGTGAATCTAATTCAAACAGAATCCTAACTGCATCTGTCCCAAACAGGGCCTCAGCCTCATTTCCTATGCCACAGCTAGAGAGAGGAGAGCGGAGGCAAGGACACTAGTGTTCAACCCCCTCCAATCCCACCTAAGGATGGCAACGATTCTTTCTCGACGGATTTTATCATCCCACCCTCGTCATCCTACTAAAAAATTGGCCGTCCTCATCCCTACTCCCGTACACGGGGAAGAATTTTCCACGTTCCTATCCTCACACGGGTACGAGAAACCCACTAGGTCTCCATACAGTGGTATGGTGTGGCATGGTTGCGTCCGTGAGCTAGCCTATGTCATTGCCCGTTGCGCATTCACGTCATCCGTCTTTAGCGCTGCTGCCACTGTGCCAACTATCAAAGTGTAGCCACAAATAGAGTGCCGGAGTATAGCACCAGCGTCGATGTTGGCACCGCACAAGGGAAGAGAATCAAAGATTGCAAGAGGCCAGGAGCAACAAGCAAACAGCGCCATCTACTAAGTGCCTGAGTCTATAGGTGCATCCATGCGTGTGGCGGCTGTGGTTGTGTGCTAGGGTTAGGTCTGCACTTTGTAGCCATGCAATGCTGTATAGGCTAGGGCCATGTGCAGCGTCGATTTGACCTAGTCCATTGGGGTATAACTCGAGGCTGGATTCAGGGCCGAGGGTCACATCCATGTCAATGTGGTTCATTTTTAGTTGAAAACATCTCACAAATAGTAAATTTTCCCTATTTATAGCTTCTAATAAAGTTTTATGGACAGAAATAAGATCAGTTGTCATACCTAATCCCATCACATTGCCGCTCCTAATATCAAGGCTAAGGGAGAAGGGCACGTGAGTATGATACATACGATTGATGGATGATAAGGTTTTTCTATCGATCAATGCTGACGGCGTTCATCCCTACATCACCGCCGGCGACCCGGACTTGGAGACGACAATGGAGGCGTTATGGCTGCTCGACTCTTGTGGCACCGATGTCATCAAGCTTGGTCTGCCTTTCTCAGACCCCTACACCGATGGCGCCCCATCATCCAGGCCTCCGCAGCGCGGCGCTTGACGGCGTCTTATCGATGATGGAGATGGCGCCGACGCTGTCCTTCCCGGTGGTGCTCTTCTCCTACTTCGGCCCCATCATGCGTCGAGGAGCGGCCAACTTGACCACCGCAGCCAAAGCAGCGCGTGTACAAGTTAATAATCAACAAATTACTCTCTTTTTTCAGATAAATGAACAAATTGCTCTCCTTTTTCATATAAAGGAGCAAATTACTCTCTGATTTGCACTCGTCGATACATCCTTTAAAAAAAAATTCCATCCTCGTTTTGTATGCATGATTGGGTCCTAGCTTGCTACAGATGCGACGTTAGTTCATCATATATATGCTCTGTCAGTACGGCAGCATATATCGTTCAATCATCCGTTCATCACATGTATAACCGGCGAAAATTTAATTGTTTAGCAATGAATTAAATACTGTAACTGTGCAAGCATCATCTGAATTAACTGTATATTCGTGTACGCCATATTTTGACTATTAGCCGTCGAGTTGGATACATTTGCATGGTCTTGAGTCGTTTCCATTTGTTTTTCACGTGCAGCACTACGGTACAGTTCAGTTTTGGCGGTATCTCGATCATATCGATGCAAAACACCAAGCACAATCCAATATTGATTCTTCAGGTCAATTCAGTACTGGCACAATTGATATATTGTCAGGTACAGATCGATCTGATGTTGTGACGTGACAAGCGTAATTAATTTAAGCTCGTAATTTCATTTCTGAAAGTAATATTCAAGCACAATTAACATCCTAATACTGAGCTAGCTGATGGAATCTGTACGATTCAATTATTTTTTGTCGTCGTGGCAATGGAGTTACAAACTAGCAGTTGTTAGATGTGTGTTCCAGGTCTTTACATATAATACCTGTTCGGGAGTATCTGAAGCTCAAGATTTTGAAAATCTAGTAAGTATCTAAATATCTGGTAAAAATCTAAAAAGATGAAATTTACTATCTTTTATCTTTTAGATACTAATTTATTTGTAGACTTTGTAGTTATTGAGTTCCATAATTTAAAATAAAAATCTAAACCATTTAAATAGCTTTAGATTATACCGTTAGAATTTTCCAAACATGAGTCGAGCCAAACGTAAACCCGCATGTTGAGCAAGATTAAGCAGGTCACTGACAAAGCTGCGTGGGTTGGCTTTGCACTATCTACCCGACTACCCCTGACCCTGTTAGACAGGTAATTAAATAACTGTTTTTATTATATGCTAGTTTAATTACCGGTTAATTACCACCTTCGAGAAGGATTGCAAAATCTGACTCACTCTCAATTGTAAATGGACACAGTTAGCAGAGGGTGGGTGCAGACTGCAGATGGAGTGATCATTGGCAGGTTAACGGTGAGAGTGTGAGACAGTTAAATGAAGCAGCTTCTCCCAAAAGAAGGGCTGAAAAAGCTGGAGGAGTATGCATGGCCAATGAGAGCCTAAAGGAAGCACTGCCAAATAAATTGTTAATCAAGCTACGCTCCCTCTATCTCAAAATAGTATTTTTAAAGTTTAAAATTTGTTTTATATATAATAACTTAATACTTATAAAAAATTGTTTTTACCTTTAAAATAGTCATACTATTATTAGACTTTATTATTTAATACTTTATAAATATTTTTAGACTCACACTCATCTATCCAGAGGATGATACTATGGTATTATGGTATTTTTATGTATCTTCTTAATATACGTGTCTATACCTAAATTTACATTATTTTAGAACATGGCCTCTGCACGAGAGATTAATCTCTTGGTGATCACTACATGTATAGAATTCGAAGGGAAGCTGAAGCTGCGTGCTTTTATTTTAGTCGCTGCAAATTATCTCATGGTCCTTGAGAAAGAGTACGTGATCAGATAAACATCATAAACTATTATTATTATTAGAAATGCAGGACCCCACTGTGTATATTATATACCTACTTAAAAATGTAATAATATATTATATACCTCATATCTGGTGAGGTAGAGGTTGCAAGTTCACTCTTCAATTGTCTACACATCTACAGCACGTGTCTAACGTGCTATTTAGCTACGACGTAGCGTGTTCAATTCCCCATTTGATCCGATCCGAGCTCCCTTCCATCATCTCTGCAGGCTGCAGCGTAATTAGCGTCAGTCCTTGAGCGATGAATCAGTCGTCATATGGCGACCATAATTAGCGTCGTCGTCAACGGCTAAAATACTAGTTTATATCTAGCATGAAACACGTTTAACCATTAATTAATTCGTTCTAGTAATTAATCAGCAACTCCTCGACCGATTGACGTCGTACAAGTAGTGTCGCGCTGGGCTTGATTAGACCTCCGGTCGCCGATGTCTCAACAGCTCAGTCTTCCTTGTACGTTATTTCTTCCGTTTTAAATTATAGCTATTTTTAGACTTTAACCTATTTATTAAGATATAAGAAAAAAAACCTGAACTATCTCTCAACTAGTACTCTAAGCAATTAAAACTAGTATTCTAGATAGAGGTAAAATAGAAAGATTTAGGGAGGAAATTGTAGAAGTTGTAATATTTAGGATAAAATTTGAATGATAGAAATGATTGTATTTGAGCCGGTAGCTTGCAGCGATTATCAATTAGCTAGCGAGGTTTAATTAGCAGCCAAAAACAAAGGAGCTAGATCACACATAAAATAAAAGCATGAAATTTTCTACCCATTAATTAGTTAACTGTGTCTGGGTGTATCCTTAGTTCATTTCAGATGCTAATTATTAATTAATGTCAAAAGCTCTCGATCTGGTTCGATCGATCGTGTTCAAGCGCGATCGTGTGTCCCCATATCTAATTAATTTGACACACCGGCCGATCTCTATGACTTACTGCTAGCTAGGCAGCAGACATTAAGGACAACTACTGGACAAGGCTATCTGATGGAAATAAATTTGATGGGTCGGATTTAAATTTCTTATCTTTTGAACCCCTTCTATACGTATCCTGTAGAGAACCGAGCTAATCCGACAACAGGGCTGCATCGCTGTTGACCCCTGTCGTGTCGTCTTTATATTAACTCAATACTCGATGTAATTAACACCAATCAAGAGAGAATGTTATAGTGAGCAGTTTGAAATTTCACCCTACCAAATTTATTTTGGTGTAACATTCGGTCTCAGTTATTAACGAGCCAGCCCAAGGTCGATATAAATTCCCGCCATGGCCAGCTTTCCTACCTGCAATCACCTGGCTGCGTAGTGTAGAGGTAACACGTACTAACAGAGCGCAACTAGCTGAAGTGAAGCTCGGGATGGCTTTCACGATGAAGGCGTCGTCTTCCTCGGCTCCGTTGCGCCTGCCCGGGAGGCGCGTCGTGGCGACGGCTACGGGGAGGGTTTCGGTCCGGAAGCTCGCCGCGGAGGCCGTGCTGTCCCCCTTCCCCGTTGGCCGCGCCGAGCGGCGGCTGTCGGTGTCGCAGACCATGTCCAGGCTCAAGGAGAAGGGCAAGGTACGTAAGGTGTCCATACTGCGTGGACGTCGAGTACCAGAGGATCGATCGATGCTGAGCTTTTGGTGTTGCTTCAATTCGTATATATGCGCGATCGAGCAGACGGCGTTCATCCCGTACATCACCGCCGGCGACCCGGACCTGGAGACGACGGCGGAGGCGCTGCGCCTGCTCGACTCCTGCGGCGCCGACGTCATCGAGCTCGGCGTGCCTTTCTCCGACCCCTACGCCGATGGCCCCGTCCTCCAGGCCTCCGCAGCGCGGGCACTGGCCGGCGGCGCGACGCCGGATGCCGTCTTGTCGATGCTGAAGGAGGTGACGCCGGAGCTGTCCTGCCCGGTGGTGATCTTCTCCTACTTCGGCCCCATCGTCCGGCGAGGACCGGCCAACTTCACCGCCGCAGCCAAAGCAGCCGGTGTGCAAGGTAATAATTAACCAACTAATTAAACGGAAAAAACAAACACCGACACAATAATATTCCAATCAAATTGAAGTTACCATGCTCTAATCTCTATTGATATATTAGGCAATCATCTTGCCTTCTTTCCAAAATGAGATAACATAACAAAAGTAGCTCGTCACGGTCATCACCAGTGTCAGTGTTATGCCATCGTTGGATTATCACACTCTCAATATAAACAGGAACGAGCTAATTAACAGTGAAGTGTAAACATCATGCCTACTGTACATCAGTTGGCCTACACATACATCATTCTGCTTTTTTAAGCTGTATTGTTGTACGGTTTGGCCGTTTTTTTTAAAAAACAATTGTACCGGTTACCATACACGGTTTTCGCCCGCCTCGCTAGTGGGCAGTAACCGATCCAGTTTATAAATATAGAAAATGAATTAATTATTATGGTAATTGATTCAAAAATGTTATTCAGATGCCGGTGATAATCGGTCGATACTTGGTTTTATAAACACTGAACCTGACTACAGAACTAGATATCACCAAATTGTATCTTGTGCCTGTCTAATTGCTATCCACGTGCATGACAGAGTAGCCTTGGAAGTTCCCTGCATTTGCCACAATCCAAGGCTCCAAATCCCGGTCCTACATTATCTTTCATTGATAAATCCATTAATTCTTCAGGCCCAGTAAGATGTGACTTCATTTCTGAAGTAAGGGTGTTGTGACGTCAGAAACCTAATTAAGGTTACTAATGAAGTGCTAAATGCTAGAACTTTGCTCACTTATTACTATAATTGTCTGTAATCAAGATTCTAAATGCTAATATGAAGTTATATGCATTCTTTTGTCGCTGTGACAGTGGAAATACAAATTCACAGTTGTCTCATGTGTTTCAGGTCTTTTAGTTCCTGATCTTCCTTATGTGGAGACATGCACTTTCAGGAGTGAAGCCACATTAAAAGCTACTTAGAACTGGTATGTACGCTGGTTTCTCTCATCAACTTACATACTACTCCATTAATTAAGCATTTGACTTTGAGTATTTGGCACTGTATATTACTGCCATTCTGGAATAATTAAAGCCAGTGAGTAGTGTAGTAGTCTAGTGACCAGCATGTTCTAATTTGTGTGGATTTATGCCTGCATGCAGGTGCTGCTTACAACACCAGCTACACCGGCAGAGAGGACGAAGATTATCACAGAGGCTTCAGGAGGATTTGTTTACCTTGTAAGGATTAGCATATATGCAGAACCCTGACTGTTTGTTAGAAGATTAACTTTCTGACTAAGATCAATTAACATTTCCTTTCTGTAAACTGTAATATGCAGGTTAGTGTTGTTGGAGTCACAGGCCCCCGACCAAAGGTAAAAACATGTGTCGAGCATCTCCTTCAGGAGATTAAGCAGGTACGCAGAGATAGCATGATAAAACATCCCTTTTTTAATCATGATATAGTAGTAATTGTCATATGTAAATATGCTTGATGTATACAACATTTGTTGCAATACAGGTTGGCATCACTCTAATTACTTTGAGCTCAAGAGTATTGCGATTAATCACGGATCACCTGTTATGACCGGCCTGCAGTACTCCAGGCGCCGGCCACCAAGCTAGTGGCTAATAAGCCGTAGTATTTATTTCATGGTTTATATTATTAGCAAATAATCCAAGGGGTTAATTAGCAAAAGGACTATTCATTAGTATAAATACTTGTAATCAGGGTTATTGGAGATTAAGCAGAAACAGATTGTTTCCGTCTTCCAAAAAGGGAGCCGGGATACTAAACCCTAGCCGCCTCTTCCTGTTCGCCGGAACT
>KE372373.1:68967-119572 GCA_000418225.1 Zizania latifolia
CGCTTGTTCAACTTGAAGCCACTCGCTCCGCCGTGCACCGTCTCAATGGCGAAATCTGACTCCGCCGCCGATCGCTCAAAGGAGTTCTAGAAGTCCACCGCCAGCGACCAGAGTATTCAACTTCTGGAGAAGGCCGGAGTCCTCCCGGTGAAGGCATTGTCGCTGTGGTGCCCGGCGGCTGGTGAGGGATTCCCGACTCCAAACACTCATGAGTTGGTAGTGTTCGAGTCCTTTTTTGCTCGTGGGTTTGGCTTGCTGGCTCACCCTTTTCTCTGTGGTCTCTTGCATCATTATGATGTTTCTCTTTGCAATCTAAATTCCAACTCCATTCTCCATATTTCTATCTTTATCTAACTCTGTAAAGTCTATCTTAGTATCGATCCCCACTTCAATCTCTTCCGCCATTTCTTTTCTTTGAGAACTGTCTCCAAGAGGGTTGTTGGTGGGGCCGGTCTGGAGCTTCGTGACGGGAAGGCAGTAGAGTACATCTTCGTCCCCCTTCCGACGTCTAACAAGGGCTGGCACTCTCGGTGATTCTACGTTAGAAACCACGAGCCAGCCCTTTCTCTAGAGATCGACCGAGTGCCGTCCCCGGCACTGACTTGGACCGACCGCTGTGGGTTGGAGGAGCAAGGTCAGGTGGACAAGCTCGTCCGGGAGATCGGTGAGCTCTGGAGGCAGAACCTGATGGGGGTCCGCGTGGCCCTCAACTTCGTACTTCGTCATGTTCAGCCCTGTAAGAGCCGAGCACGGCCAGGATACGAGTACGCGGGTCGGTCGGACCCCTCTCGGGAGTCCTCAGAGATTCTAAGCTCGACTGAGGGCGCGGCGCGGGTCTGAGACCTCGCCCCCAAGACGGTGGTCAGCGATGAGGACGCCCCGAGATCATACAAGCTCATCAACCCCCGACCAATGGTAAGGTATTATAGTCAATTTATCTTTTGTATTTGCTTGTTTGCAATAACACCTGTCGGGTGCTGACTGCTTTGAGCATGCAGAGGCGAGAGGCGTACTGCTCTCTAGCGCCATTGCCCGAATAGCCCCAAACGGTCGGGTAGAAAGATATCAATCGGCCAGTCAGACCGATTGGGACGAAGAAAAGGAAGGACAAGGATGTTGTCCCTCCTGCGGCGTAGAAACCGTGCACGACGGTGGCGTCTTAGGGGAAATCTAAGGTGTCGTCGTCGTTCCCTAGAGAGGCTAGTGCTGACTCAGAGACGTCCGAGGTCGGGCCAGCTGGTGGGGCAACAGTGATGGCGTCGTCATCATCATCACCATCACCCCCAGCTCCGCCTCCTCCTCCTCCATCAGGAGGTCTGTCGGGCAAATACCGATGGGTGAAGAGGAGTGCGTTCCAAAAGTCCACCTGGTAAGTTGTGTTCTGATAGTGTTGATAAACATCTTTAAAATTATTGGCTTAACTTCTGTTGGTAGGACGTCGATGCCTTTGCTCGACAATGACGACGTCGCGCGCACATGGGCAGTGGGCGGCGATAGCCAACCGGCGGTTGGTGGTTTCGAGACGGTCGACGGAGACAACGCGGCAGCTAGGGCTCCTCCGTCCGGCATGGCGGCGTCAGACACGGTGGTGACGGCCACTGATATGGTGGTCTTCACCACCGCACCAAGCCGACCACGAGCACACCAACCATGCAGGCACCGATCGCGGGGGTGCCGACTGCTGCTGTGCCGACCGTTGATGTGCCGTCCGCCGATGCGCCGACCGCTGTGATGCCCACCACAGAGGCGCCTACTGTAGAGGTGTCAACCACGACTGAAGACGTGTTTGTCGCGGCTGGTCCGACTGGTGCTGGGTTTACGGGGGCTCAACTGACCGTCGACCCCACGGTCGAGGAGGCGGCTAACATGCTGACATGCCACCAGCGGCGACGGAAGCCACAGGGTCGAAAGACGTTCCGGCTCCTGCTGATGAAGTAAGGCGGGACGTGGAGGAGTGCCGCGACGCACTCAGCCGGCTCGGCCGTGCTACCTGCGTATGTCATGACGACTTTGTCCTTCGCTGGATATTTTTCAATAGTTTATGCTGACCCCGTTTGTATTGCAGCGTGTGCTGAACCATCTGTTCAGGCATGCAAATCCAACATACCCCACCGATAGTCTGGACTTGGGAGGTTTGAATGCCCGAGTTCAGCAGTTGACAGCACAGCTGGCCGAGTTCGAGGCAGCTCGGAGGATCACTGAGAAGGACAACGAGATCCTCCGCGCTCAGCAGGACATCTAGTATTTTGGTAAGGATATTGAATCTTCTCTGTGCTGGTAGCATCTTTTTGCTTCGGTCTGTTTAATTAACTTGTTCAACAGACTGGGTGACCCTGGAGGCGACGACTTCATTAGCGGAGCAGTCCGTGAAGTCGACCGAGGCCGCACTCACCGAGGCCAATGAGGCGAAGGAGGGTCGGGCGAAGGCGGAAGTTGAGGCGGCAACGTTTAAGAAGAAGATGACTGAAGCCAAAGCTATCACCGTCATCGCTAAGAAGAAAGCCGATGAAACAGTCGGTGAGTACAAAAGTACGGCCGACCAGCGCTTGTCTTATTCTTCGCATTAAAGATTGTTGTTGACCATCATGTTGTTTTGGTAGAGCTGTATCAGCGCGTGAATCCACAATTTGCTGATCTGGAGTCGCGCCTGAGTAGCACTCAAGTGCACCTCGACCACTGTCGGGCTGGCGCGAAGGTGCTGGTGAAAATGATCGACAATGAGCCCGCTAGTACTGAGTGGTCGATGGAGCAATTTTTGGAGCGACTTCAAGGCTCGGCGACGCGTTTGCGTAACCAGACGTGGGACTTCATGCAGTCGGCGGCTACACACATGCTCGAGGTTGTCCGAGCGCTGTACCCGTCTACGTAGATGGATCGCATCCAAGCAGGGTGACCGGCGACTGTGAAGGAGTCCGACGTGGAGTGTTTCTATACGGAGGTGGAGGAGGCCGTCACTATCCTTGTCTAAGACTTAGAGGCGTACCCTAAAAATCCTGTCGAGTAGTATAAAAAATAGAAAAAAGTAAGAAAAACTATGTACATGTTTATCCTATAATGAAATATTCTTTGGAATTAAAAGTGCGCTGTGCCCGACCACCTTCAATTTATTTCCAAGTAGTTGGTATAGCCTTAGTTCGTAGCGTAGGGAAACTGAACGTCAGGCTTCACAAGTAGTCAAAAAAACAATAGAAGAGGTCAGGCAATAGTTATGGCGAAGAAGAATTGTGGCGAACTTGGCGAGCCCCCGAGCTTGTGACAAATATATTAACAATACCTCCCCATTAAAGTGGAATGAATACCAACTTGGGGTAACCGATCGGAGCAGCGTCCGACCGGTCGCCAGAGCTAAAACGAGTCATAGACTCTAGGGTAAAGTGATAGAAAGTTCAAGCACTCGGGTTGGGCGGGTTAAAATATGGAGTTAAAGAAAAACTTATTATTATCCCAAAATAAAGGTACGTAGCTCGTAACATCGTGGGAAGAAGCGGCGAAGATGCTCGATGTTCTAAAAATTAGGAATACGTTGGCCGTCTTCTCGGATGAGCCGATAAAATCCTGGTTGGGTCACACCTGCTACAATGAATGGGCCTTCCCATGAAGCAGAAAGCTTGTGGACGCCAACTGCCGACTATACTCAGCGAAGGACCAGGTTACCAACTTAAAATGACCGACCACACACGTTGCGATCATGGTATCGATGAAGTACTTGCTAGTACCGATCAGACTGGACCATGGTAGCTAGTCGAGCTTCTTCGAGGCTGTCAATATCTTCTGCACGTGTTTGTTCGGTGGCTCCTTCTTCATAATGTTGGATTTTTGGGGATTCGTGAAGCATATCCACCGGTAAAATGGCCTCTGACCCATATACCAGGAAAAACAGAGTCCTACCGGTGGCACGGCTAGGCTAAGTGCGCAATCCCCAAAGAACAGCTGGCAGTTCCTTCATCCACCGACCACCGTATTTATTGAGAGGGTCAAAAACTTTTGCCTTCAAGCCTTGGAGTATTATGCCGTTAGCTCGTTCACATTGTCCATTTGCCCTTGGATGTGCCGTGGAAGCATATTTGACTTCGATGAACTGATCTTTGCAGAACTCCCAAAAGTCATTTCCGGTGAACTAAGACCCGAGATCAGTGATGATTTGATTGGGGATGCCATACCGGTAAATCATGCCCTGAATGAACTCTGTGGCTTTTTTTGGCGGTGCTGGTCTTGACTGGCATAACTTCAATCCACTTCGTGAACTTGTCAATGGCGATGAAGAGGCGATCATATCCCCGGGGGCCTTTTGAAATGGATCGACCATGTCAAGCCCCCAGCACGCAAATGTCCACGAAGGCAGAATGGTTTGGAGAGCCTGAGTAGGGAGATGATTCTGCTTGGTGAAAAATTGGCATCCTTGACAACTCCGAACTAGTAACTTAGCATCTTCGTTGGCGGTCGACCAATAAAAACCCGATCGAAAAGCCTTGCCTACCAGTGTTTGGGCATCGGCATGATTGCCACACATTCCCGAGTGCACCTCTTTTAATATGTCCGACCCCTCAGATCGGCTGACGCATTTCATGAGCACTCGGGTCGAAGCAGCCCTTTTGTATAATTCTGACCCCATAATGACATACTGCTTGCTCCACCGAGCGAGACGAATGGCTGAATTTTGTCTTCGGGAGCTTTGGCGGTGAGGATAAAGTCGATGAGGGGTTATCTCCAATCGTCATCGTCGTCAGTAATGATTAAGATGGAAGGAACTTCTTTATTGTCCGAGGGTTGTACCTTGTCAGGTTGGACCGATGGCTTTTGGAGCTCTTGGAGAAAAACACCACTCGACACTGGTGCTCGAGACGATCCCAGCTTGGCAAGGAGGTCGACAGCCGAGTTCTCATCCCTAGGGACATGATGGAACTCAAGGCCAAAGAAATTGCCTTCTAGTTTTTGGACCTCTTTGCAACATACATCCATCTTTTCATTGGTGTAGGACCAGTCTTTATTTACTTGATTGATAACCAGCTTGAAATCTTCGTACACCATTAAGCGCTTGATCCTAAGGGAGATGGCGATTCGTAAGCCATTAACAAGTGCTTCATACTCGACTGCATTATTGGACACCATAAACAATATTTGGAGAACATATTTTAGTCTTTCACCTTGGGGAGAAATCAAGATAATCCCAGCACCTGCTCCGTCAATGCAAAGGGAGTCGTCAAAATACATGACCCAATGCGCCTGGGTATCGACGGTCGGTGGAAGTTGAATTTCTGTCCATTTGGTGATAAAATTGGCAAGGGCTTGAGACTTGATGGCCGTCCGGGGCTTAAAATCAAGGGTATATTCACCCAGCTCGATAGCCCATTTAATAATCCGACTGGTTGCATCTCGATTCTGAAGGATGTCACCCAGTGGATACTCGCTGATGACGGTCACCGAGTGTACTTGAAAATAATGCTTGAGCTTCCAGGCGATAATGAGGACGGCGTATAAGAGCTTTTAGACCTGAGGGTATCAGATTTTGGATGGTCCGAGTACCTCAGATATAAAGTATATCGGTCGTTGGACCGGATAGGCGTGGCCCTCCTGTGGGCGCCCGGCAATCATGTCGGTGCTGACCACGTGGGTCGTGGTGGAGATATAGAGGAGTAACGGCTCTCCAGGGTCGACGCAACCAAAACTAGCGGTGAGGAGAGGAATTTTTTGAGATCGACGAACGCCTGATCGGCCTTCAAAGTTCATGTAAAATTACCCTCTTTTTTCATAAGCTTGAAGAACGGCATACCCCATTCGCTGGGTCAGGAGATGAAGCCTCCGAGTGCAGTCATGCAACTCATGAGGCGTTGAATGTTCTTGACATTAATTGACTTGGCCATATTTATAATTGCCGAAATCTTATTGGGGTTGGCTTCAATTCCCTGACCGCTGACAACAAAATCGAGTAGTTTTCCGACCGACACCCCGAACACACATTTCTTAGGGTTGAGGAGCCACCTGAACTTGCAGAGGTTATCAATAGTCTCCTGGATGTCAGAAATAAGATCTTCAGAGCGCCTGGATTTGATGACGACATCATCTACATAAGCCTCCACATTGCACCCAATTTGGTTGGCGAGGCAACGTTGAATGGCTCGCTGATATGTAGCCCCGACGTTCTTGAGCCCAAAGGGCATTGATGTATAGCAGTAGGCGCCGAATGGAGTGATGAAGGATGTCTTTTCTTGGTCTTTCTCTTTTAGACTGATCTAATGATATCCCGAATAGCAATCCAGGAAACAAAGGAGGAAACTACCGGCAGTAGAGTCGACTACTTGATCGATGCGTGGCAGTGGGAAAAGATCTTTCGGGCATCGCTTGTTGAGATCTGTATAGTCAATGCACATTCTTCATTTCCCATTTTTCTTTTTTACAAGGACTGGGTTCGCAACCCAGTCGGGATAATAAAACTCTTTTATGAACCCAGCCGCTAATAGGCAGGTAACTTCTTCTTTGATGGCTTCTTTGTGATCTTAGGCGAAGCGGCGTATCTTTTGCTTGATCGACTTAGCGGTCGGAAGGACATGGAGTTCATGCTCGATTAGCTCCATTGGTACGCTCGGCATGTGTCAGAGGGGTGCTAGGCAAATATGTCGATATTGACACATAGGAAGCTGATGAGTGCGCTTTCCTATTTAGGATCTAGCACAGTACCGATCAGCGCCATCTTGGAGGGGTCGGAGTCTGAGAGCTGAATACTTTTATACTCAGCTGGCGAGGGCGCTAAGCCCAAAGTTGACGATGTGGTGGTCGGGATCTCCATATCATGGGTCGGCGTGGTCTTGGTCACTTGGACGGTCTCCTCCATCCGCATAGAGATGTCAAGCGCCTCTCCCACGTGTGAGAGGTGGCGACATCCCCCTTCACCGAAAAGGCCCCCTCTGGCCTAGGGATCTTGAGAACCAAGTACGTGTAGTGAGGTATCGCCATGAACTTAGCGAGGGATGGACGTCCGAGCACAGCGTGATAGGCAGTCTCGAAGTTGGTGACGTAGAATTTGACGTGCTCGATCCTGTAGTTGTCCTGAGTGCCAAACATCACCGGCAGGGTGAGCGTGCCGAGAGGTATGGAAGCCTTCCCTAGGACAATCCCGTAAAAAGGCATGTCCGTCTTCTACAGTGCCGAAATGTCAATGCCGAGTGTCGCTAGGGTTCCTTTGAACAGGACATCAAGGCCGCTGCCGCTATCAATCAGTACTCTCTTTAGGTGCACCTTGAGGATGACTGGGTTGACCACTAGCGGGAATCGACTCGGCTTAGGGACATCAGTCCACTGGTCATCCCGGTTGAAGGTGATCGGGATTTCCGACCACTGTAAGCGCTCAATCGCCTTGTCGCTGATGGTGTTGACGCGACGGGCAAGCAGCTTCTATTGATGTTTGGACTCAGCGGTGATTACCCCACCGAAGATCATAGAGACCGTCCGAGCGAGCTCTTGGAAGTCATTCTCGGCCAGGGGGTCAGCGTCTTTGTCCTCCCAGCGAGGCTTCTTCTTTTTGTCATCCCGGCGAGGCTTGTCTTGCCGACGGTTTTCTTCTGCCTCTTTGACCATCTGGTTTTGTAGCTGGTAGCACCGACAGGTGGTGTGGCTGCTATTAGGATGAAAGATGCAGGGCTTGTCCAACATCTCCTGCATCGCCGAGTTCCCCCGACCTCTAGATCTAGGTTTCTCCTCGGTCACCATGATGTGCTCGGATTTCCTCTTTCGATCTTTCGATCGAGAGGACTCTGGCTTATCGTGATCGTCACGTCACGGTGATCGGCGACGATCGTCCGAATGCTTCTTGTCCTTAAGGGACTCCCGGGTAGTCGGGTGCATTTGCTCTCGCTCGGCATCCTCGGTATTGGCGAATTGCTCGCCTACGGTGATCATCTCGCCTGGAGTCACTGGCTCGTTCATCACCAGGTGGCAAAATAACTTCGACGGTTTCCTCAATCCATCCTGAAAGATGGAGATGACGTCGGCGTTGGAGATGCTGGCTACGGCATTTTGGCGCTCGGAGAAGCGGTGAATATAATCTCGGAGGGACTCGTCACTCTTCTGGTGTATTTGGCGCAGGTCATGCCTAGAGGCCGGCTTTGCCATGTCTCTTGGTAATTGGCGATGAAGACATCGTACAGCTGGTCCCAGGAGTCGATGGAGTTCTCCGGGAGCCCAGCTAGCCAACTAATAGCCATTGGGGCGAGCATGACGGGGAGGTAATTGGCCATCACATTGTGGTCCCCGTTTGCTGCTCGGATAGCTGTATAGTACAGCCGTAGCCACTGAGAGGGATCGGTCTTGCCGTCGTAGGGCTCGTTCCCTGATGGGCGAAAACCTCATGGCCATACCACTCGGCGAAGTCGCTCGGTGAAGGCCGGGAAGCCGTTGTGGTGGGAGTCGAAGTCCTCTGCCTGGTTG
Source organism: Zizania latifolia (assembly GCA_000418225.1). Classification (NCBI taxonomy): domain Eukaryota; kingdom Viridiplantae; phylum Streptophyta; class Magnoliopsida; order Poales; family Poaceae; genus Zizania; species Zizania latifolia. Next base: position 77,389 of record KE372373.1, read on the forward strand.
ATTCTCGGCGTTCCGTGGCTTCTGTCGAAGCGTTCCCGGTGATGAAGCTCGCCACGCTCACATTCACTGCGGCGGCAAGAAATAGTGTTGCGCGCATCGCGTAGTTGATTAATTATCTCTCGGGCATCACCCGAGTAGGAACTCCCATGGCGCTCGCTCGGTTGGGAGCGCCGTGACCGATTGGACGGTCAGGAGGGAGTGTCGCGGTCGGGAGATCATGACCGCGTGGATGGTGCCACCTCGACGAGTTGGGCGGCGGCAGTCTATGTTATGGCCCGAGCCCTCTGGAGCTCGAGTGTGTCTGGGAGGGTAGAGAGTGCCCTCTTAATGGTGACAAGATTCATTGTGGGCGTGCGGTACACGGCGTGACCTTCAAAGTCCACCATGAACGCATCTTGCGTGTCTTATTGCGAGGTCTTGGCTGCTTGAGCCCTTCCTCAACGGAGTTGACGGGAGGCATTCCGCCTCCGACGTTCCCGTCGATGAGTGCTAGACTCGATGGCATTGATGGTGAGTTCGTCCTCAGAGACGGCGGCCGTCATCAACAAAACAGCCCTAGCCGGAGGAGGCATCGGTGTGACCGACATGTTCTGCCTCCTGGTCGGTGCTGAGATGACCTTGGTGAATTGACGCCGCTGAACCGTGCGCCCGCCTGAGTTGGTGAAGATGACGAAACCGGCGGGTGAGTCGATGGAGATGGGTCGGCGAACGCTAAGTGGAGTCGGGCATTCATTCGCCTTGATCACCTCGGGGCGAGCCACGCCACGTGCAGGGGAAGTAGGAGAGCGCGCGACAGGTGTGCGCGCAACCTTCGTCTGGGCGTTGGCGGAGGTGGAGAAAACGAGTTGGCGCATAGAATCGCCAACAAAAGTCAGGCTCCCGAAGGTGATGATGGAGCCAATGGGGACCTGGGTGTCAACCTTGCACAAAACAGCCATTAAATCCGAGTTTAAAAAAATCTCACAGAGCAGATCCCCTACCTGGCGCGCTAACTGTCGTTGCGTAAGTACGACAGTCCTCTACGGGGTTACCACAGAGGTGTTTTGAGTAGGTGTAAGGGGCCAACTGTGGTCGAAATTCAATGGTTGCCTCAAGAAACAAGAGACACGAGAGTTAGATAGGTTTGAACCTCTTGGAAAATAATAACCCTAGTCCTGTATGTGGAAATATGAGCTTAATGGCGTGAAATAGCCTTAAACGCGATACAATATGCAGTCAAAGACAATCGCGTCGTGTTTGGACGTGTGTCCATACGTACATGCCCGTAAGAGGTTACCCCGAGCCCTTTATATATTGCTAGGGCTGGGGGTTACTGTTTAGGCTTTATGTGCCTAATTAAGTCCCTTTACAATAGTTAAAACAGTAGGAACGCGGGCTATTAACCCTGGCGTTACTTGCTGTATTGATTGAGCAGTTACACGCCTAGGTTTTATTGTCATTAAAGAGACGGTCTAGCTGTCAGCGTTGACCGTCCGAGTGCCAGCGGTCGGGCCACCTTCCCGAGGGCAGAACCCGGGAGCTTTGCCGACCGTCGATCGCTCCTTCGGCTATTGAATGATCCGTCTTTAATGCTTCGTCTCTTGATCCCTCCTTATACTTTATCGCTATCGCCTTCAAAAAATACCTTAGGATCGTATCCGACACTCGGCAACTAAGTAAAGTTTGTCGAGTGCCATAATCTGACACTTGGCAAAGTATCCTCAGTTTTTGGTCCACGTCACTGATCCAAAGTGTTTCCGTGGGCATGTGCACTTGGATCGATGATCTTGCGAAAACAGAGAACATTTTGCCGAGTGGCAGGGGCACTCGGCAAACCTCCCGCCCCTTTAAAAGCTCCTGCTTCCCTTTCCTCCTGCGATTCTCCTCCCCTCTCCTCCTCCCTCCTCGGCGGCGCCGCCATGTCAAGAAGCAGCAACAGCGGCATCGGTGGCCCCTGGATCTGCATCTCGCTCGCCGTCCTAGCGCTCGCCCTCGTTTCCTTCCCCTCTCTCCGCAAGGCAGAGCCGCCGCTCGGCATGGCCGATGACCTGCTCGCCTCCATGCAGGACATCACCGTCAAGGTAGCTCGCTGCTCGCTCGTGGTGGGAAATCTGCAAATAATTCCAATACGAAGACATCCATGGATCACTGTCATGTAGTTTCAGCCTCTCCTTTTGTTTCCCTGAGGTCCCCTTCAAGACAAAAGTTGAAAACGATACAGATTTACAGATGGGACGGTGTACCGTGCAAAATCATATAAGAATATAAACATCCAATTTTTTATATAAGTTTTTTAATTCTTTCAACTGTTTTTTAAATATAATTTATTTTAGAATTTCTACCATTCTCATAAATAAATATTTCATCCTTTTTAAAATAGAATAAATAATAGACAATAAAATTATTCAATTTGATTAATTATTGTGTACAAATTTAAAACGACAAATAAGAGTGAGTATCACTTTTACTAATATACAAGTACATCATAACCTGCAGAAGTGCATATTGCCACCTGCTAGAATAATCGATCCAAAAGCGAATTTAATATATATACAGAGTATTACTTTTATCCATTTTGATATCAAAATCAACGCCTTCTGAGTGTACCACTCCGTTGCAAGCTAAAAGACGTTTAAAAATAAACCGAAAACCGAACAAAAGTGAACTTTAAGTTTCTTTTTTTTAAAAAAATGGTTTTATTTCAAGGAAAATCATTTTTTGTTCGGTTAATAAAAACCAAATGATTTAGAATTTCTAATGTTAATATCTTGATTTTAATAAATTAAATTGTGATGCAATTTTAATTTTATCTAAAAACTAAATAAGTTTTGAATTTATAATATTCATAAGTTCATATATTGAATTGCGATATAATTTTAATTTTATCTAGCTTACCAAATAATAATTTAAAAAATGTTCATAGCATATTCGGTTAAAACCTAAAAAACCCGAACCTAATTATTTCAATTTCTACTAATTTCTACAAATGTTTGATTTGTGTTTCCTAAAAACCAAATTTGTTAGAAACCAAACAAACCGAAAAAAAACTAATTGTCCCCATAGTAGCTAACAATAAGCGTTTAACATCAAGCTTGTTGATTCTATTCACGAGATCATTCTGGTTTGACTCCTGAAATAAAATATGTCATTACTGGCCAATGCTTATGTATCGTTTAGGGATTTAATAAAATAGTATAAATTTATTTTATATAATATTCTTATTTTAAAATATATAACAATATGAATAAATATGACATATCTTAATAAGTTAATATCTCAAATACAATATATAACTTGAATACAATATAATTTATATCTAGTTTAAATACTATGTAACACATATATTAAATAAAATTCAAGATACAATTTTGACCGGTACAAATGGTATTGAACAAAATGGCTGATATTAGCAGGTATTGATTGGTATAAGACTGATATTGGTATTGATCAGTATTAAAATTAGAATAATATACCATTTAATGTATACCAGTTTAAGCGACGTGTTGACTATTTCAATTGATAGAGAACATAATTAATAAATTTTTATCATTGTTAATTAGCCAAATGGGTGGCTTCACTGGCTTGTGAGCAGATCGAGCTACGAGGGATGCAGTAGATCGCGTCGTTGCTGCAACGAGCACGATGATGGCAGCTGCTTGAGCCGTCAGCCGAGGCCTCACCGCTCGTAGCGGGTCCCACCGCCGGCGAGCGAGCGAGCTCCGGCGACTCAAACGGCGAGACGACGAATGATGGCGCACATGTGAAACATCGGACGGGCCTGAGTCAAACTACTACGGCCCACACATCATTCCCTGCCTCTATGACGGCCCGGCCCATGTAAGCCCACACGTCTGTAACAATTCCGTTCCGGCCCAGCGGCTAGTGGGCAGCGCAGTGAAGCCAAGCCGACTGCCAGAGCCGAGCCGAAGTCTACTAGCTGTCACGCGCACGTCGCGTGCCCGTCGTGCCCATCTCGAGGCTTGAGCCTTCCTCCGCTTTGGTCGGTTTCGCCCGTTGCCGTCGCCTTCGCCGCCGCCGCAGAGGCGTCCTTCTCCGCGTCGGCTGATTCGTTTCTCCTGTGGAGGCGCGGCGCGTGGGTTGGGGTCTCGAGCAGGGCGGGCGCCCGGCTTCCATGGCAGAACGAGGCGTGGTCACCGGCAAGTGCGGCGTCGCGGGGACCTTCTCCAGGCTCCGGGAGCAGGGCAAGGTGCTCTTTCTCAGCCTTCGGTTCGCGCGTGCACCTATGCCGCTACGCTATTTTGAGGCCTTGATGCTGTGATTTCCATATAGTGTAGTGCTGTAGGGATTGAAGTAATGGGGTGTGATGGTTTTGAGCTGGTAGGGGTTTCGTTTGAAGAGAAATGATTCGAAATCGATCATTTTTCTCGTGTATTTATTTCCAGACTTTGTTAATGATAGTTAGAATGACCAGGAAATTTACCTCTGCGTAATTAATTAACACAAGATTGGATATGGTTAACCGTTCTTCTATGAGGAAATACTACTATATGAGGAGTTCATGGAGAGAAGCTATTCATATGTCTGAACCTTGATTAATGACTCCTGTTGGGTTTCAATTCTAGACTATCCCAACTTACATACTTAGGATTGAAAGACTTTGTTTTTGTTGTTGTTGTTGTCATCTCTTCCAAGATGCTAATACAGTCGCATACTATCAGGTTACATACATGCTTAAAGCCCAATAGCAGTGCACCCGAGTGTGCTATATTTGACAAAGATTAGGAGCAACAACAAGATCACACATATATTTTTGGGAGTGATTTAGTTTGAGCTTACTGTCTAATCTTGGAAATTTTCAGACTGCATTCATTCCATTCATCACTGCTGGTGACCCTGATTTGGCGACCACATCGAAAGCGTTGAAGATCCTTGATTCCTGTGGTTCAGATGTGATTGAGCTAGGTGTACCTTATTCGGATCCATTGGCTGATGGGCCTGTTATTCAGGTAGGTGCTTATTTGCACTGTACTAGCTTTAGTTTTTTCGTGGGCTACAACATAAGGTTTTGTATTGGCTGCACTTCATTTCAGGCTGCAGCATCACGTGCTCTTAAGAAAGGCACTACATTTGATTCAGTCATGGCGATGCTCCAGGGGATTATACCTGAGCTGTCTTCGCCAATAGTTCTCTTCACATACTACAACCCAATTCTAAAACGTGGAGTGCGGAACTTCATGGCTATTATTAAACAAGCTGGTGTACAGGGTATTTTTTACTACGTAATTAATAACACGAACTTAGAATATCTTGCAGCTTTGAGGCATCATATGTTTATATTTCCATTTGACATCTTAAATATGAAGTGAGATTATTGTGCCACCATTATATTGATAAACAACCAATGATCAAGGAATTCAAAACAAAAACAAGAGAGAGGTTAATAATTTCGACCAATGGCAGATTTTCAGGAAAAAGGAGATTGAAGGCATAAGAAGAAAGAAAAAAACAATCTTGCAAAGAGACGATCGGTCTGAAGTTAGCTATAATCACTTCTAGATTCAATTCGATATTGAATATTTTTCTCATATAACCACCAGATCAAAGCAGACCATAGTACCTTTTTAATTTGCAGTCAATCTGTCTGGATTGAACTGAAAATTCTTATGCTATAATCCGTGATCTATTATAATGCCATCACACAGATGTGACCAAGCATCCACTTTATTGATATTGTGCTGTATATGGATAAGATAATACTAGATTGTTAGGGCATGCTGCATTTCTATTTTCTACTTATTTCGTATTGATATCTGAAGTGCATGACTATATGACAACTTCATCTATTATATCTCTGCAATTGTCTTTTACTGAAAATTAGTGAAAAGATGGTGGTAATTTCAGTAATTGATTAACTTTTTAAAACCTGGGCGATGGACTATTTTGTGAACCGATTTTGAAAACATTGCATTGAGATATCTGTAGTTCTGTTAGTTTCCTGAAGACCCTATTATCACTGTTGTTGATTATGTCTTGTTATGAGCAGGTCTTGTAGTACCTGATCTTCCTTTGGAAGAGACAACATTGTTGAGGAATGAGGCCATCGTGCACAACATTGAGCTTGTTAGTACTCACTTTCACCCTGACATGCAATGTTCAAGTAAAAAATTGCTTATACAGTTCTATTGCCTTTGGTTAATCGTAGGTTCCAAATAATAAAATAATTCTGATGTGAGAGTTGACCTGTGCTACTGTGCATCTTTAACTTAGAAATTCAGGCCAAATTGGGCTCTCGTTTTATTTAAAATTTTCTACCTCAGTATTATGTGGACTAGTCACATCCCAGCGCTAAACCTTTTTCTTTACCAAAGAAGAGTAGGGTGTAATTGATAGAATGATAGTTGATATCACTTGGTCACGCTTTTGTCATTTATTCCTAGTGTAAAGTCTTCATGTTCCTGCATTCAAATGCTAAACTTGATATGACTTACCTGCATTGACAAGTAGTGTAGTACTGTGGTTATACTGGTGGTGTTGTGTCAACAGAAGAGTTAACTATTCGGTCATTTAACAGGTCATATTTTACACAATGCCTGCAGGTGCTGCTTACAACACCAACTACACCAACAGAGAGGATGAAGGAAATTGCAAAAGCTTCAGAAGGATTTGTTTATCTTGTGGGTATCTAGTAGACCCTAACTACTTGATCAAAGTTTGCCAGAGGATCTAGACAACATACTTTCCTTTTAGTTCCTACTTTATATTTGCATATTTGTTTTGAACAAGTAAATAGGGAAAGAACTATAAAACATTATATGGTGTTTGCATACTAATGAAACGACATCTGACCTGTCATCCAGAGACTTCATCTGATCCATGTTTAGTCATCTCTCGTCTATTAAATCCCACCATCATATTCTATCTTTGCCCTTGAATCTGTTCAGTGGCACTCAATTATGTGTGTGATAACTAGCCCGTATGTTATGCAGGTGAGTGCTGTTGGAGTTACAGGTGCACGTTCAAATGTAAACTCACGTGTAGAGTACCTTCTTCAGGAGATCAAGAAGGTTTGTAAAGCATAATTTTCTTCTGACCAGTAAAACTGTAAACTAGTGCAACTGTACAGTGTCAGAAATTTGTGTTAAAGAATACTTATGTTAATATAGATTATATTCCTGAGTTTACAGGTTACAGACAAACCTGTTGCTGTTGGCTTTGGCATATCGACTCCAGAGCATGTAAAGCAGGTGAATTAGGCTCATGCAACGTTCTTGTTACTACCTGTTAGGTCTGTCTGTGTCAAAAACTCAAGTCATTTGTAATACAGATTGCAGGCTGGGGAGCTGATGGTGTGATCATTGGCAGTGCTATTGTCAGACAGTTAGGGGAAGCTGCTTCACCTGAAGAAGGTTTGAAAAGAGTAGAAGAGTACGCCAAGAGCATGAAGGCTGCTATGCTTTGAGATGAACAGTTCCACGCCTCCACCAGGAGCAAGTGAATGAGAAGGTGGTATATCGATAATTTTGGTAGTCTGGTTAAATGGCCTAACATCATCCAGTGTTGTCTTGTCTGATTCATAAATCATGATTGCTACTCCAATGGTGAGTGCAACTTTATCCTTATGTTAGAACGTACAGAAATGGATAAATATGGTAGTTCAGAAACTGTCTGAGCTCTGAAGCTTCATCCCAGAATTGCATCCCCTATGCATTGCGTTTCTTAGACTGAATTTCCCTGCAGTTATTTCTTTTGCCCATGGTGTTTCTGCTAGAGCTAAGTTCAGTCCATAAAGGTGCTAGACAGAGAAATGAAAAACGGAGTCCTAAACATGAATACCGGGAGAAAACGCCGTGTGAACAATATTCAGTGGCTCTGGTATTGCCATATGATGATGTTATAGTCGGCAATACTCAGCCGACGGAAAAAGTTTTTAAGCGTGGATTAACAGAGTTTGATTAGCATAAGTAATCTAGTTTAGAGATAAGATAAGATTATGTCATGTTATTAGAGATAAAGAAGAGTTAGATTATGTTATTAGAGATAAAGAAGAGTTAAGATAGGATTCTAACTAGCTATATAAATATAAGGAGGTTGTATTAGATTAATCAATAAAGAGCTTCCTGCTTCTTTATCAGCCAAGTTTCTTAGACGTTGGCCGGCTGCCGCCACGGCTCCCGGACGACTATTCTGCTCCCACCTCTCATCACTACTTCTCACGATCCAGCTCCGGTTGTGCCAGATGATGGCAGAATTGACGCATAAAATGCCCTTTTTCTTGCTTGCGTAGAGTAGCAGAAACCGCTCCATTTGACACACTATAAGTCTGTAAATTAACCAAATAACCAGAGAGAAATTATAGCTAACTATTTTGCAAAACATAAATCTTTTTCTCCATAAGATCCATTTTTTAGATCTGCCATGCCATTAATTCTGACAAACATTTGTGTTCATCCTTATGCAGCCTGAAAGACAGCAGCAGATTGGCATGGGTTATCCTATTCCTGTGGGGATGAAAGAGCACATCAGGATAAGGCCGTGGTGATTTCCATGGCTGACTCCAGATTATGCCTTCTGTATCCATCATCTCTTGTCCATGGACGAGGCAGCACAAGGGCTGCGCTGAAAACGACTTTGCCTTGAGATTTCTTCCCCTTGCTCTCTTCAGCAAGACTGCAACTTGCAGGGGTCACTACTTGTCTCTCCCTCTGGCAGGGCCACAGAAAAATCCCTATGGTCCCAGATGCTGACATATTTTCAGTCCTCCATAACAAATTAAACCCATAGATATATGCACACTTCTTCCATGCTTATCATCATCTGCTTGTATCATGCTCTTGACTGGAAGCAAAATCAACCAAGTGGCTGGCTGGCTGGCTACATTGTCAAGTCAGAATGAAAGAGGTGAAGCATATCTGAATTTCAGGGGGCAGTGTAAAAATGGAACAAGCTATCTGACATCCAAGCAGATAGCTGAATGAATCTAGATTAAACAGCTGTGCTAATTTGCATGTTACTCCTTGATGGCTTGATCTGTAGCTGAATTAGCCATGGAAAAGTCAATTTCTTGCATGAACACGCATCAGATGGTTCCGGGAAATCTGCTCGGAAGTCGGAACAGGAGAAAGCAAGAGAGCAAGAACAGAAAGCAATCTCAACATCTGGGGAGCACAAATCACTTTTGCAACAGCTTCCATATCCAATCATCCAAACATGGTTATTCTGGCTCATCCTTTCAAACAGTAGTATATCATGTGATGTGATTGATGCTGAAACATTAGGTCAGATTTGTATGTTTCAAAAAAAATGTCAGAAATCTGCAAATGGTGACATGAACGGTACACATGAGTCTTTATCAGTGGAAAGAGAGAAAAATATGCATGCCATTAGCTGCTTGCCCTTTTTGGATGAGGCTAAAAAGAAAAGAAGCCCTAATCCACAAACAGGATGGTGATAACAATTAAGGATATCCTCCCACTCGCGACCGGAAAGGGGAGCATTCAAGAATCTGTATCCGTGCTTTTTGTCACGTCGATGCTGCGGAAAAGGGGGATAAGCATGGGATCACGTAGCCATCGACTGTTTTCATGCTACTCGCTCTGTATTATAAATATTTTGACTTTTTACATGTCTAATTTTAATCAATTTTATAGAAAAATATAACAACTATAATATCAAATTAGTTTTCATTAAATCCACTATAAAATATATTTTAATAGTGTATTTATTTGATATTGTAGATGCTAATATACTTTCTTTAAATTTGATTAAAGTTTGAAAAGTTTAAAATATATATTAATAGTGTATTTATTTGATATTGTAGATGCTACAATATTTTCTTTAAATTTGATCAGAGTTAGAGAAGTTTGAAATATATATTAATAATGTATTTATTTGATATTATAAATATTAATATATTTTTCTTTAAATTTAATTTAAATTAAAGAAATTTGACTTAAAAATCAACAACTTATAATATGATACGAAGGATACCGATCACAGCACATAGGGTCAGAGCACGTGTTGGCCAAAGAATTAAATGTAAACAAGAACACATTATATTACAACAGAGTAACAGACTATATTTAGCCCAACAATTAAACAAGTATTGAATTTAGTAAGAAATTAATAAGGTTCGAACAATATTGTACCTAGTATAACTTCGCTGTAGCCTAAAGGTCTATAATCGCCGTCGCCTTGCAAACCCGACAAAAATAAAAATAACTGTCTTATCGACCGAGTACATGTAAATTTTTAATTTTAGTCTAAAATAAAAATTAGATTAATCAACTAAATATTCTCAATTCATCTATATTATTAGATCTAGAATTTTTTGCAGTTGTGCTAAACGATGCCATCCACAATATTAACTAGATAATTTTTATAGCCATATATACACAGTATTAAAAATAGTATTTGTGCAGATAATTTTTAGAGCAACGAAGAGATCCACAATATTAACAAAAAGGATTTGCATAGATAATTTTTAGAGCCATATATACATAGTATTAAAATATGATTTATACAGATAATTTTTAAGCAATGATGCCATCCACAATATTAAAAAAAGGATTTGTATAGATAATTTTTAGAGCCATATATACACAGTATTAAAATAAGATTTTTACAGGTAATTTTTAGAGTAACGATGCCATCCACAATATTAACAAAAATGATTTGTATAGATAATTTTTAGAGCCATATATACACAGTATTAAAATTGGGTTTGTACAGATACTTTTTAGAGCAACGATGCCATCCACAATATTAAAAAAGGATTTGTATAGATAATTTTTAGAGCCATATATACATAGTATTAAAAAAGGGTTTGTATAGATAATATTTAGAGCAACAATGCCATCCACAATATTAAAAAACATCTGTATAAATAATATTTAGAGCCATATATACATAGTATTAAAAAAGGGTTTGTATAGATAATATTTGGAGCAAGGATGCAATCCACAATAGTAAAAAAATATGTATAATTAATAGTTAGAGCCATATATACACAGTATTAAAACAGGATTTGTACGTATAATTAGCCGTATCGTTTGTATTATCCTGTCGAGTTAATACTAGTCCAACCAACCTCGGAACAAAAAACCGCGCTTTTGTCGTGGGCTCGTGTGCGCTGCTGAGTCATTTATACCAAACGGACGGCCGCCTTCCAATCCTCTTCTCCCTTCTTCCCCGCCGGCCGCGACCTCCTCTTCTCCCATCCTCTTCTCGAAGCAAATCGCGCGAGATTTTTTTTTTCCAGATCAAACCCTCGAATCCTCCGATACTTGACCAAGACGAGAGTTCTACAGATCGCGATTTGCGTCTGAGCGATCCCACACGTGGCGGATTTCGCATGGAGCGCGCCTTCTCCGTGGGAGAGATCTCCGACCCATTCTGGGCCACGCAGCAGCCGCCGTCCCAGCAGCAGGCCACCGGCGCCGTGGCTCCGGGAGGTGCGGGGGCTGTCGGCGTCGGCGTCGGCGTTGCGGTGGGGAACGACGCGAACGCGATGAGCCGGTGCCCGTCGGAGTGGTACTTCCAGAAGTTCCTGGAGGAGGCTGTGCTCGATAGCCCCGGTCCGAACCCTAGCCCGAGGCCCGACGTGGGAGGGATGAGGGGCGTCGAAGGGGTGCCGCTTGATATCAAGCAGCCGCAGCCGCCACTGCCGGCGACGAGCGCGGTGGTGGACCCGATGGAGTATAACGCCATGCTGAAGCAGAAGCTGGAGAAGGATCTCGCCGCCGTCGCCATGTGGAGGGTACGAACATTCTCCCTTTAGCTCCCGAGAACTACTACTCACAATGCTACTCTATGCATCGAATGCTTAGGCATTTAGATAAGCGATTAGCTTGCCGTGTTTATATGGGTCCAAGGCGTCCATGGTCTGCACGCACTCTGTAGAGCATTGGTTGTCTTCACGCACCACGCATAATATTTAGGGTTTTGTAGAAGGTACAAAACGGAAGCTATATGCCTTGGTAGTGAGATGGTGATGTAACCAATCAGCATGTATCCTTGCTAGATCTGTTAGACTGTGGTTCATGGGGAATCCTTTTGTATACATTGCCTTTTTAGTTTGGCAGTTCTGCGAGTGTTTGGATATTCCGAGATGCTTGTGCTTAGTTGGGTGATGTCAGCTTAATTTGTCTTCTTTATGTCGTTGGTGATTTTCCAATAAATGAAAATTGGCTGTTTATGTGCTCCTGAATTTGGTAGTCTATGGCCTTCAGGACGCTGAAACATCATATTTGTCGATTAGCACTTCATACTTTGAGTTTTTCCCCAGCATGCATCTGAAAAATCTATTAAATATGTCCAATTTCGCACCTATTGTTGCTTATTTGCAATTCATGTTTCAGTTACGTTAGAACTTGTTAAATTAAGATCAACAACTGTAGCAACATGCACTGATTTGTTTATCTTATAGTTATTTATATAGTTCTGCTAATTTATCATACTAGCTTATGCCATTTTCATCTTCAGGCCTCTGCCGTAATGCCTTCAGACCGTTCTGTAGCTGGTTCATCCTTGCCAAATGCAGATGTTTCGCACATAGGTGTTCCCAATTCTATTGGAGGTACTTAGCTTATCTGGTCACATCTACAAATAGATATGTAACTACCTGAATATCCTGCACAATGGTGTGAGACCAAATTACAGTTTATTTGAAAGTGGAGCTGTATCTACTGCCACATATTCAAATTGTTCTGAAAATATGAATAAACAATACTTATTATTAGACCATTATAATTTCTGTTTTTTAAGTGAATCGGGTTTGTTTTTTTCTTGGAATCTCATTAAAACATTTTCATTGCTGATTGCCTTAACGATGAATAGAGAATATCCTGTTCTGAGTGCTCACAAGAAAATAAGTTTTGGTTGGATGGACACTTAGCTTTAGAATTGACCTAGTACCAAAATCATTGTTCATGTTATCATGTTATGTCCTGTGGTGAAACATATATGAAACTGTAAGTTCTATTTTTGAATTCTAATTGGGCTTTGCTAAGTGGACTATGGGCATGTATCAGGTAATGCTATTCCAGTTCAAAATAAGCTAAGTGGCCAAACTGGGGGACCTGGTCAACAGTTGGTACAGAATGTTGATGTCATTGTAAAGCAACCCACCAGTTCTTCATCAAGGGAGCAGTCAGATGATGATGATATGGAGGGAGAAGCCGAGACAACTGGAAGTGGGAAACCTGCTGATCAAAGATTACAACGAAGGTGATCTTTTGCACTTGCTTGTAAGATATATGTGCATAATTTTTTTAGCAACGGTAGTGCATAATTAACTTGTCTCATCATGCATGACCCCTATTTTCACCTTAGCCGTTTCTGTAGGTTTTGCACTTTCATCTGGTAGCTCCTTCAGTTCCTTCTGTGTCATGTGTATGATCTTTTTACCTACCATATTAATTTTCTGTATGCCATACATCAGTGCTGAATGTCTCCTGCAAGAGAGGAATTGTATGTGCATTCTTTCTTTTTTTATTGACATATCTCTGCTCTCTACTTGTTTATTGACATAAGCAATTTGGAATGAGTGTGATCAGAATTCACATAACATTACTTATATGCAAAAGTTTTTGAGATTGATCCTATCAACTATCAAGTGTAGTTTCCATTGTTACTGGATTTGTGGGAATCCCCTCCGGACCATGATATCTTGAGAAAAAGTATGCACTCCGTTTCAATTGGGGGGGGGGGTGACAGACCCAAATGTCATATCTTGAGAGGGCAAATCAACTCACAAATAAAAGAAACTAAAAGAAGGGAGAGGGGCATGACAAGGAGGGAAGGACGCCAGAACCTCTCACTGCAGCTGCAATATGCCATAGCTGTCGCTGCAAATCGAAGACATGGTCCCTAGAAAACTGTACCTTTTATAAAGTAATTACTCCTGATGAACCACGAATTTGGTAGCTATGGTAATTACTTGATCACCAATATTCATTTACGAACTGTTTCTTCAGTTTAAAGTTGTAATAGTTACAGCTGGCAGTAAAATGATGTCACAGTACGATACACGCATTTGCAGCCTACAAGGTATATTGAGCTACCATTGGACAGTGTGCACACCCCACATCTACTTCATTAAAATCAAATCACATATACCAAAATATTCAAGTGCCATGTGCTGTATTATCTAATATGTTATTTGTGCTAGATGATAATATTAGATGTTCTGTTGGTTGATCTTTTGGTGAAACCTTTGTTGAGCCTTGCACTCCTTGTATAATATGCTAGTTTCCTTGACATTTTCCAGGAAGCAATCTAATCGGGAATCAGCCAGGCGCTCAAGAAGCAGAAAGGCAGCTCACCTGAATGAGTTGGAGGCACAAGTCAGATAGTTCACATTGTTACTTTTTACTAAGATAAAATTCTAAATCATTGGCTAATGAGTTGAGTTATGGATAGCTTATTACAGGTATCTCAATTAAGAGTTGAGAACTCCTCACTGTTAAGACGTCTTGCTGATGTTAACCAGAAGTACAATGATGCTGCTGTTGACAACAGAGTATTAAAAGCAGATGTTGAAACCTTGAGAGCAAAGGTATACTCCTTGCTATATGTTTTTTGGATATGTGATGGATTGGCTGCTTTGGCTTGTTTCAACTGACTTGTGCGCCTGAATAATCTATGTTAGCGTTATACCCTACAGTCACCGCTTTGCCAATTGAAACATAGTTTACATTCAATCTGGTAAATCTGAACATTGTTTTGCAGGTGAAGATGGCAGAGGACTCAGTGAAGCGGGTGACGGGCTTGAACGCATTGTTTCCGGCCGTTTCTGACATGTCATCCCTCAGCATGCCATTCAATGGCTCGCCATCTGAAGCCACGTCAGATGCTGCTGTGCCCATCCAAGATGACCCAAACAATTACTTTGCGGCAAACAACGATGTTGGGGGTAACACGTACATGCCTGACATAGCTTCCTCGGCTCAAGAGGACGATGATTTCGTCAATGGTGCTCTGGCTGCGGGCAAGATTGGCCGGACAGCCTCGCTGCAGCGGGTGGCAAGCCTGGAGCACCTCCAGAAGAGGATGTGCGGCGGGCCAGCTTCGTCTGGGTCGACGTCTTGAGCCGGATAGGAGAGGAGCCTCCCCCCATTTGGTTCAGATTTCAGAAAGACCATCCTGCGCGAAGTGATAATTCAACATTGCTAATATTGTGACTCTGTGAGGTTGATTGTTGGTCGTGTCATCATTGTGCATTCTTTAAGGGACACCTCTAGTACCCCTTGTTCTCTTCATAAAACAAAACACATTAGCCAAATGTGCATTGGCGTCGTCCCTAATTTGAACGACTAATTCTAGGCATCTCCTTCGATAATCTTGTCTCAAGCAACCAAAGTAAGGATAAGCACTACTATTTGGTTTACTGTGGAGAATGACCAGACGGAACATGTCATCACCGAAAATTAGTTAATCCATTTCCACCGACTATCGCGCTACAGTTCACGATTCATTCATAATCATACAAGCAAGTGTAATTATTACTGGTAATTTTTCTTCGTAGAGAAAAAAGAAGGCTTATATAGATCCACCAGTGGGGGTGAAACAATAATCAATGAATGAGGTCGCATCCACAACCTAGCTACTACACAAAAAGATGCATAAACTACGTATACGAACCACAACAAACGCTTGCGCATGTGCCCAATGGCAGCAGCGACTTCACCATCGTCTTCCATGGCCAAAAAAGGACCAGAGATACATTAGCAGGGCTCCACCAAAAGAAAAGGCCCGTCCAATCCAACGGCATGGGAAGACAGATTCACGGCTATCTTCTTCTACAAGTTTGATAATCCCTTTAAGAGAGGCTCCACATTAGTCTGATCTCGGGCGAGATGAGTTCTTGAGAGGGCTCTTGTGCAGCGGCAGGAGTGACGATCGTCTACCCCGTTTTCTTCTACCGAAGCATCGCCAGTAAAGAACCGAAACCGATAACAATATCACAATTGGGATCGCCCATCTGCACAACACAACACGTGGAGTTGAAACAGATGAGCAGCCGAGCATGATGTGTACGCTAGTAATTATGCATGCAAGCGTGGAGAGAAGACTACCTGTCCAGATCGAGAATAGGGCTGTATACTATAGTTTCCCAGGAAGAAACAATAATATGCCAAGCTGGGTTATAGTACAATGACTCTGCTGACCAAAACATTCTAGTGTATGTCTCCAGGAAGATAAACATCACCCAGGCAATAATCTCAAGTAAAAAGAACTTGATGATAAAGCGCCCAACCACCACCATGACTAGGGAGAAGGTCACCAACCAATTGAAGAGCTTGTTATTGTACTCCTTGATAAAAAGAGCACGTGACTTGGAAAGCATCTGTATGCAATTGATGATCATAGTTTAGCTCAAAGATTGACAGAAAAAGGCAGAAGACATCACTTTGCAGAAATCAGAATATGTAACAGCAGTTTGCTTTCAGCTTTTGAAGTATGGCATATTGAAATGTAAATCTCTAATACACGTCTCAAGTCCCTAACCTATATGCATTAATTCATAATCTTACATGCTTTTTTGTTTATTCACAAATCAGGAAAGGGAATTAGTAGCGCTATGTTGTAATGCTTTCCTTAGGGCAATATGCCATAAATTCCTGGGTCTCTAGAAATAGCTATATGACACAGGATGTTGAATGGATGCAGGAAGCAGTCAAAGGCAAAAGAGCTCCCACTCAATTACTGCGCAAATGCAAAAGCACAGTACTCTGAATGAAATTCACAATTTCATCCTTGGGTTAGCTCCATACTTGTCATGGAAACAATCTTGGATTGCAGTAATGAAACATGAAACACACCTTTGTCATCCTACGTTTGTAGCTTTCCTTTGCAGGCCCCACACAGTCCCTTACAAAACTTCGATTGCAGTGAAGAAATCCTGCATTGAACTTCGCCATGGAAGGAAGCTTCAAGACTTGAAGGTGGTCCATTTTATCTTCACATTCAGAGAAGCGTGCTTCACACAGTTTTGATGATTGATACTCATTTGCTAGAAGGAAGTTTCTGTACACCTACAAGGCATATCCTGTAAGTATGTAAATATATTATCTTCTAGGCGTGATAGAAGTGAAAGTTGGTTAACAAGGCATGTAACAGGATGCTACAGAAAGGATAGCAAAAACTTCATTACAAAATCTCACATAGAAGGTTTCAATTCAACACCATCACATGGGCTATGATTTTATAGTAACATAAGAAACAACGCAGAATTGAGATTTCATCTCATTACATGTTATATCCATTCAATGAATTCCATACCAGGGTGCATATTTTACTTGAAAATATTATAATATTTAGACTAATGCATATTAAAAAAGAATGATATGTGCTCCTGACAAACCTTCTTAATCTCATCGCCAAGCTTGAGGACTGACTGAGCAGCATGGTGTTTACCAAAGTGCTGCTTATCAAACAACATTCTAGCTTGATCATTTGCCATCTCATGAACTTTCTGCAGTTTGTCTACTGTTACCGGTAGACCTAATCCATCCATTTTCTCCATATACACCTTCAGACAGCGCTCAAGAATGGCCTTATTGAAAATTTCAACAAGGGATCCTGTTGAAGGGATCTCCCCTTTATTTAAAGCATCAAGAATCTGGATCACAAAAACAAGTCAATAAAAAAAGTATAATGGATCAGATAGATGATAGAGAATAATCATCATAAGTAATTTACCTGCTGCAAGAAGGACACAAACTCCTTTCCATTTAGAGTTCTCCCCTGCACAATTTTTGGTTTTGTGATGGATGCAACGACCTGCTTCAATTGATCCCGCCTTTTTACGTACAGAGGGTCAAGCTCTTTGTCATCCATTTCACACAACTTTGTTCTTTGTAGATGTGGCTGTGAAAAAAGCACCTTCATAATTCATACTTTATGTGTAACAAGATAAGCATCGCAATTAATCATATGGTACAGAACAAAAATGGTGCTTGCTATCAGTACAAATAGCAATGTAATTACTTTAATTAGATACTACAAAGATGTTAGAAATGAACCTGGGGCAGGCTAAAAGCAGTGCTGTCGTTGCCCATAACTGCCAGCGAATCTCTGATTTGGTTAACCTAAAAACAAAGAGAAATCAAGTTTTGAAGCAGTGGTTGGATGGCATGGTCTTCTGGTAAAAAAACGTACACTTCGTAAATAACTGTACCTCATCAATATATTTGTCCCCTGCAGAAATAGATTAAAAAGATCAATCAAACAATGCACAAGACACCTCTAGATGTCCAAATACCATTAACCTAGCAAATAATCAACAAGGCTGCCTGAACTAACCACTTTCGTTAGGCACCCGTTGGAGGGCTTCATTGACCATTTGCTGAACAGATTTTCCTTCTGCTCACAAAGTTAAAGCACTCAGCGGAAGTTGCATATATTTACATATAAATACAATTTAACAATAACTAAAGAGTGAGAAAAATATCAGCCACTTTAGACCAATGAGGGAAAATATAGGAGAACAGAAACTGTGAAAGAAATACTTGGTATTTGGAACCATCAAACATTAAACTCATGAATACTTATGAAGTAGATATCTAGTCATAGAACACAGTTGCACATTATATTACCATGGACACCTCAGCAGTGGCAGACAGAAGTGCATACCATTAATATTGCCACATTTTGTTCAACAAAAAGAGATGACAAGATATGTGTTTTTAAGAGTTAACTCCATTTTATATTTAACAAAATAAAGTAAACATGACATACAAAAGGCAAACTGTTGTGATTGAAGCAATTTTAACTATACAAGGCCATGCAATAACTGAGATTGCACAAGTTATACTTCTCACTGGATGCTTGTGTCACCATTCTGTCTATAAAATATTGTATGCTACACATTGAAACCCAAATAGAATGGTCATATATCCATTTGCAGTTTCCCACATGAAGTATACAATTATGGCCAACTGCCATATCTGGGTTACACTCATGACTCATGTTCTAGCATAAACTTCTGTACAAACAACTGCTAACAAACCATGTTTATAGTGTAAAAAAACAAGAAGCAACTTACGCAGGAAATCCCGCTGGATAAGCCAGAGAAGCTTTGCTGGTTCAAAAGCAACATCTTGCCCCTGAAAAATATACAACATATTCCATTAGCAATTTTACATATTTCTATTGTGCAGATAAATCCATGGTGATGGAACATTACCTTCACTCTGCTCACCATGATGGAGCACATAAAAAAATTCAGGAAAATTGTTAGTGCTAGGAAAGGAGTAAACTGCAAATGAAAATACCGAGAGAAAAACAAACCTTCCATAGAATTCTTCTGCGATATCAACAGCAAATGAGAGCCTCGATATATCAGCCTCACGTACCTGCGATGTAACCAAGTAAAATTCTAACACACACAAACAGACAATTGTGTGCATGCATGTATGTGATATATATATATATATATATATAGAGAGAGAGAGAGAGAGAGAGATCACCGTCTCAGGAAGGTTGTAGATCAGCACTGAACTTAAGACAGTTGCCAAAGCAAATATCCTGTCACAAACGTAATTAAGAGGATGATGCCAACAACAATGGTGACCTTTCTATCCTAAGAAAAGTAGAGAAAATTATTTTCACATGTCATTTCTAGGAACAAACCTGTCATCATATACATTTGACTTCCCAACGCTCTCAAATCCTTCGGTGTCAAGATAAAGGACAGACACTTTTGAACCATCAATGTCCATCTCAACAGGCGTTCCCCAAACCCATATACCTTTAACAATCAAGCATCAATCAGCAAATGGACAATAGAACTACAAGGCACTAATACAGGAAACACACACACACGCACCCTTAGTTTTAGTATCTCGCATATGGCCAACTCCAAAACCTGCATAGGTTCCAAGTTCTCATTAGTCCTAGTCTCTCCTAGAGGACTCAGTCCTGTATGCATTTCACCAAATCCATGACATCAAATACCAGAAGAAGCATATACCTTTATCACATGATAAGGAGAGAAGCTGGTTGAGGAGAAAAGACTTTCCAGATCGATATGGTCCAATGACCTATGTTGAGAAACAATCAGTCATTGAGGTACTGCACTCAATTTTGCGCCCAAGCAAACCTCAATATTGTGTTTTGGCTTTATTCAAGAACATGAGATGAGAAAGAAGGTAAAGCTTTTCCAAACGTTAATTTCAAACTTACACCAACAGCAGCAATAGGAGTTTCAATCCTTCGAATTGCTTCAAGACCTCGTTCTGAGAGACGGAGTTTAGTGTGGCCATAATCTGGCTCCACAATTGGAAACCTGTACAAGTTGATGCTCAATGCCATGTTTACAGCAGAAAATTCAAAAACATCATAGTAGCAAGTAAACAAAGTTGACTGCATGAGGGGTATAAGGATTACAAAGGTACTCTCTTCAGTCAACTGACTGAATCTTCTAGTGTGGTTTCTTACTAAATACATTTACACATAGTTGGTTTGCAGTTTGACATAATCTATGAAGAACTCACATTCATTCAATAGTGAAAGAAAGGATGCACTTTCAAATTTAGCGATGTTTAAAATAAACTAATTGATTTCCAACCATCTGGCAAAACATAATCCTAAAGCGTCTCTTAATAGGATTATGGAGAAGTAAAGAAAAAAAACCAATGGGGGAACATTCACCAATCAATAAAAAAATAGTATAATTCATCAAATTAGCTATTGTCCAACTGAAGTAAAAAAAATTCAATACTGCTTCCAGGATGCAACAGTTGCACCCGCTCACGAGTCACCCACTAACAAATTTCCAAAACAGACGTCGGCCTAGCCTTTTTCATGTACTGGAATGCACAATGTACCAACCACCTGTTATTCCTCGACATCTCACCTAACTTGCTCTTTCAACTCCCCTGCAATGGCGACATGAGACACATGACAAAACGATGACGGGTTGGGCAACGATAATCTGACCAGAATCAGCCTCACCGCACCGTACGAATCCAGTGGCTGAGCGCCTCCCAATATTCTGACGACAAATTATCATCGTATTGCATGCATCCACCAAACCATTCAAATGCTAGCAATACACGCAACGCAACATTGGACAAACCAGTGCGAAATCCCACCCCAAAACACAAGCAACGAGATTGACACCCAACCACCAACCCAGCAGAATCACGAAGCGGAATCGATGCTTACGCGCGCTCAAGCTCGTCGGGTTCGAGGTCTCCTGCGGCGGACGCGGTGATCCAAATCAGCGCCACCCCGCAGATCCCGGCAGCCCACCGCCCCATCTCTGCCCCAGCAACGAACCACCTCCACGGCTTCTCCTCCTCCTCCCAGATCTCCGCCGCACGAGCAAGCACAACACCCTAGTCACGCCCAATGCGGCGAAGCGAGCGACAATGGCCCACGTCGGCGGCGTCAGCTGGATCCCAAAACGCCCACCGGAGGGATCCAACAACGGACAACGGAGCACGGGGCGCAGGGATCCGAGGCTAGAGCTTTGACCGAACGGATTCGTGGTTGCTTCCGCGGGAAGGAACTCGAATCAGACTATCAATCAGAGACGACGACGAGGTCAGGGAGGAGGAAATTTGGGGGAAGGCGGAGGCAGGGGAGTGATGCGAGCGTCGCCTCGCCTCGCTCCGCGTCCGTATTTAAGCGGGCATTTGTTTTTCTGCTCCTTTATATCGCGTGATAAATCACAAATCTCGTTAAGCCTGCTTACTAGGACGTGCTGATTGGTCGCTAGCGCTCGTGGCGTTTCGAAGCCCCACATGTCAGTGAGCTGGGTGGGTACCGTCTCGTCGGTGGGTGAATTTGGCAGGGATCTCTCAAGCTCGTCGATGCTGTTTAGGAGCTCGTTCCGGTTTGGCTTTAGAATGTTTTGGTACGGGTTAATACTGATGTACCGTTCTGGAGTTTTAATAAAATAATATAAATTTATTTTATATAATATTTTATTTAATAAATAAACTAGCAGAACTAAATATGACATATATATAAATAAGTTCATAACTTCATATCTCAAATATAGTTTATGACTTACATACAACATAATACGTATATTAGTTTAAGACTTTAAGTACCATACAAATATATCAAATAAAGTTGAATATGTGGTTTTACATTACATACTTTTTAGAAATCAAGAATCAAGATTACAAAATTGAAACATTGAACATTTATATTGTTTGCTTTCTAGCTTGCCTCTTATATTTTTTAGAAATCAAAAATCAAAAATATATTTTGGGCCGGTACCAGAATGGCCGGTATAGCGAATTCCTACCGGAATGACTGAATGGACCGAAATGGACCGGTATTTGAACCGAAATGGAATAGCACTTCCTGTGTACCGGTTTAGCTACTGGTATGGCACGTATCGGCCAGGCCGGTACCGGAACGGTATTGATAACTATGGATCTCCTTCCTTAGGGAGGGGAGGGGCACATTGGTGAGGCTTAAAAAGGGTCTCGGATTTTGATTTTTTTAAATAATATATTTTAAAAATGAAATTTTAATTTTGGTACACGGTTTTGAAAAATAACAAATCTAGGTCTCTGTCGGTCCTTGATGTGCCGATCTAGGGCTGACCAGCCTAGATCGGCACTTGATATATCGATCTAGGCTGGTCGACCCTAGATCAGCACACCAAGTGCCGATCAAGGCTTATCCGGCTAGATCGGCTCGGGGGTTGCCAAATATCGGCCGTTGAAGCGTCGATCTAGGTC
Organism: Zizania latifolia; assembly: GCA_000418225.1. Lineage (NCBI taxonomy): Eukaryota > Viridiplantae > Streptophyta > Magnoliopsida > Poales > Poaceae > Zizania > Zizania latifolia. The sequence continues at coordinate 100,032 of KE372373.1, forward strand.
GATCGGCCTAGATCGGCGCTTCAACGGCTGAACTTGAGCACTATAAAGGGGAGGTCCTAGGTATATCTCTTCTCCTCTCTTTTGTCTTCTTTAGGTAGTAGTAGTTAGGTAGTTAGTTTATGGTAGTTTAGTAGTAATTTAGCAGTAGTTTCGTAGTCTTTTAGGGGTAATTTAGGAGTAGTTTAGTAGTATTTTAGTTGTAATTTAGGACTAGTTTAGTAGTATTTTAGAGGTAGTTTAATTACTTTAGGAGCATTCTGATGAAGTTTTTAGAGTAATTTAAACATAGTCGAGAGATAATTTAGCGATAATTAAGGGGTACTTTAGAGATAATTTAGGTGTACTGTAAGCATACTTTAGTGATAATTAAGGGTTATTTTAGAGATAATTTAGAGGTAGTTTGAACAAAATTTAGAGATAATTTAGGGATAATTTAGAGATAATTTAGAGACACTTTAAACATAGTTTAGAGATAATTTAGATGTGCTTAACATACCTTATTCTGTGTAGCTTTCTTACGCGTGCTAGCTTGCTGACATAAGAGCCGACGGTGACTGCATTTACTGCTGTTCCAGGTATCTAAACATACCGTACTATGTTAGATGTTTTTCGTCGTTTAATGTAGCGATATTTTGAACATAATTAGATGTAGTTCTGTTTAGTTAATTCGCTTGTTGCTAAATAAGTGGATTTGATCTATCGCGCTAGACATGTAGTTATGTTTTTTATATTGTTTGCTGCTTAATATTTATAGGCATGTCAGATAGAACATCATTTAGGATTTACTATGGAGATGGCTAAATACTTGTTGGTCAAGATGGTGCTGACCTTAGTAGTTTTTAATATACCGAAAATAGTTTAAGTCGGGTGGTTGAGCGTAGCATCGAGAGTGTTAGGCGGTGGCTTTATCATATATTTCGATTGGATAGAGAGCGATGGGAGTTGTATGTGTATGCCCGATGCAGCCGTGCAGCCGAAGGGTATTTTTGGGAGATGGTTCCTGTTACCTCGACCGCCATGTGGAGAGGATATGTCAGAAAGGCGCTAGAGCAAGGTTAGGAACGGATTTTACTTATCTATTTTACTCCTCGTGCCTTTCATACTCCAGACCCAGCACCGGACCAAGTAGCTGAGTCTGGAGTACAATTCAAGGTCGCCCAGAGTAGCCAAGTCCAGGAGCTGATCCCCGAGACGGATGAAGTGCCACATTTCAGGGATGCTCTCCCATCTACGATAGCTAGGGTTGCTGATGGGCAAGCTGATGAAGGGGAGGACATAGAGACCATACCTAACTTGCTAGAGAGAGAGGACCAAGACTTCGAGGAAGCAGTCGAGTAAGGTGCCAACGACAGCTCAAACGAAGAAGAGGAAGAGGGGATGATAACAATGAGAATGAAGAGGAAGACAATGTGATTTCCAACGAGTGGCAACCACAAGATTATGATGCTCTTGCTATTAATGAGGGCCGTGACACTCGTTGGGAGTATGGACAGAACGAGGTCTAGAAGGATGTGGTGTATCCTACCAAAGATGCAGTTCAAGATGCCGTGAAAGCTTGGGCATTGTCACTCCGGCGGTCATTTGGAGTGAAGAAGTCGAACCGCACAATGTATAACGTTGTATGCGAGAGGGATGATTGCCCATGGAGAGTTCACGCACATCAACAGAAGTGGAGAAATCATTGGATATGCTCAATTATGGTGCAACATACATGCGTGGTCGATACAGTAGTAACCAGGCACAAGAATCTAAGTGCCAAGTACATTGCAAGGGTGATGTATTTTGAGATTGTTGAGAAATCTCAGTTATGAGCCTCGGGCCTTAATACTTGTCATAGAGAGAAGATTTCAGTACACAATCAACTATTCTAAGGCATGGAGGGCTAAACAGAAGGCGCTCGAAATAAGGTTCGGTACATTCGAAGACTTATATCATAACCTGCCTTTCTATCTGAATACGGTGAAGAGGCGCAACCCTGGCACATACTTCTCTTTTGAAGAGAAAGAAGCGATATTCCCAGAGGGTGCGCCGATTCTACATCGAGTTTTCTTTGCACTCGGTGCTTGCATCTAGGCTTTCCAGTACTGTCGTCCTATTCTTTGTGTGGATGGCACATTTCTAACTGGGAAGTATAGAGGTCAGATATTGATCGCTATTGGTGTTGACGACAACAACCAGGTTGTGCCAACTGCCTTTGGCTTCGTGGAAAGTGAGAACTACGAAAGTTGGTTGTGGTTCTTATGGCACTTGAACGTTGGGGTTCTTCAGGGCAGGCCAAATGTTTGTTTGTTGCATGACCGACATGCTGGACTTATAAAGGCAGTCCAACATATAAAGCATGATCCAGAGGAGCCATATCCTTAGAAGGACATTCAATCTCGATGGTGTATGCGCCATCTAGGTGCGAATTTCTACCGTCACTTTGGGAAAAATAAAGAATTGACTAATCTGTTCAAGAGACTGTGTAGCCAAAACCAAGGAAGAAAGCTCAAGGCTTTGTGGACGAAACTTGATGAGCTGACATCAAAATACAAGCATGAGAAGGCCGCAAGGCAGCAATCTAGAAGTGATCCAGAGCCAGAGCTGGAGCCACTTTGTTCTCTGCCCACTGATGACCAACAGACTATCCGCAAACGACAGAGGATGAAAGTTCGATGCTTTTTAGATTGGATTAAATTCGAGAGTAGGGAGCATTGGTCTCTACTCTATGACACTCACGACGCAAGGTATGGCATCATGACCACCAATCTTACAGAGGTATATAATTGGGTCATGCGGGGTATGTGATGCTTGCCTTTGGTTGGTATTGTGGAGGGCATAATTCGTGGAACCACCCGATAGTTCGTGGACCGGCATACTGCTGCTTTTGTGGTGCACAGCGACGAGCGCCATTTGTATTACAGAAAGATTACGGAGTACTTCATTGAGAAAAGTAAGAAGGCAATCCAGCATCGTGCCATCAAGACAAGTTCCTAGGAACTTCGTTTCGAGGTAACGTGTAGAGACAAAGGTCGGCGAGGAATAAATCAAGATGTTATTGTTCATGAGTGCACCGTTACAGACACTTGTCGGTGTAGCTGCAACAAACCATCTCTATACCACAAGCCATACAGTCATGTTATGGCGGCGTGTGCCACATTTGATATGCATGCCGGGGTGTACTTGTCTGAATACTTCACGAAAGAGAAGGTCCTTCAGACTTGGAGCGGTGAACTTCGAGGGTATGTGGTTGTCAGCTCATTCACATCTTCGCCAGATGGTGCATGTCGTTGGGTGCCAGATTTCCAACGTGTCAACTCAAAGGTGGGAAGAAGGAAGACACGACGCATTCGGAATGATATGGATGAATCCGAAGCAGGCAGGAAAAAGAAAAAGTGCTTTTTGTGCAACATGGCTGGACACACGTACAAGAATTGCACAGAAGCTAGCACAAGTAGTCGAGGCCTCCCATGATATACAGATCACTGCACATCACATAATGTACATAATCCCCAAGATGTACGTATGGTAGTTACTTCACTTGTTAATTGTCACATGTTGTATCTTACCTGCTAGGACTTCCAATAGCAGGAGCAGCAGTTGTCCCGAACGATGTTCAGCCAGATTAGTGCGTTGACATGCTCGCGCGCTTTGCGGGAGCCCATCCCATCCAGCCTGGTGGCACGATAGTGGAGGAGTTTACGGACACACGGACCGACGCAGAGTTGGTTACGTCAGTACCAGGTATGTCGTTTTAATATTGTAATGAAATTAAACATTAACTTATCCATAGTGGCTGTATACTAACATTTGATCTTTCATAGGCGGAGCACCTAGCTCCCGATGCTGACGATTACACCGTTAGTCGGCACTTGAAGGCTTATCTCCTTTGGCTTTTCGGCTGGGTGATGTTCGCCAGCACGCACCACGACAGCGTCGATAGGCACTTAGTGCAGTTTGTCCGAGCCATCGCCGATTCACCCGACGATGACGTTCCACAGTACTCATAGGGATCTGCCGTCCTTTGCGCCACGTACCGTGCTCTTTGCGACGGATGTCGACGCCGGACGGCTGGCGCGTCCATTACTGGGTGTCCCTTATTGATACAAATCTAGTCGTATGAGAGGGTGTAGATTGGTTGGCCCTAGGTTGACATGACACCATACCTAGGGGGACCGCCAGACGAGAACATCGACCGACCGACTATGGGCACACTTTGGTGTTAATGACGGGTCAGTATTTGTTGTACTTAATCATTCACCAAAATTAATTTCGTACTGATATTTCTTCTTTTGCAGCCATCTTGAGCCCATTCTCAGACCCACCTCTCCTACCCAGACTACACGGCGTAGCTCGATAACATTCGGGCGTACGACTTTCGTTGGAGACCTTACATGCTAGACGAGGTCATCCGGCGTGTGCCTCACAGGCTCTCCGCCTTGTGCTTGTGGGACGCGGCATACTGGAGGACACGTAGATGCCTCGTATTCGATGTCATGATCGAGGGATATGCTCCCTACCGCGTCTGTCGATAATTTGGATGAGCGCAGTACTTCCCATGTCCTATACAGGTCTAGGTGCCTGCTCAGATGCACCGGTGAGCTCCTGCACACGTACGTATAAACATGCGCATCACGTTTTGCTATTACCTACCATTGTAAACCTTAATTTAAATTATTTGCTGTAGGAACACATGGAAGGGAGTACCTGGCGGTATTCTATGGGATGTTAGGATGCAGCCATGGGTCGCCTAATGGGAGGGTGCGCTGGAGGACCTAGATGAGGAGGAGGATGACTACGACCCTACGACATACTATCACTACCTTCGATGGTACTCCATTCGTACCAGGGTTCATCTCGTTAGAGGATGGGGCGATGGTCCTCCACCCGCGGCTGGTGTGACGCACGGACATCCTTCTCACATGTTGCTGCCTATCAGGAGTCGGTACGTACATGAATTGTCTAATATCTGATGATTGATGATTGATACTACGTGGCTATCTGACTTTATTCTTTTGCAGTTCGATCACATGTGGAACGCACGGAACTATATCGATGATATCGTTCAGCGGTGGGTCGGTGACGTTGGTGTGGTGCACAACCCGTTGGACTAGACGGGAGTGCGGGCGGCTCTCGATGAGATCGACGCTTCTATCTGCCTCACGTCTGCACGGTCACCTCCTCCAGCTGCTGCCCCTCAGCCACCTCCTCCAGCTGCTGCCCCTTAGCTACCTACTCTAGCTCCTCATCCATAGCCAGTGCCTGTGATGCCGGCACCCCTACTGGTGTAGCCTCCACAGTATTGGTATCCCCCGCACCAATACTTCTACGGTCCGGACCCATCATCGACAGCGGGCCCATCATCGATAGTGGGCCCATCGAGACATGCCGCACGGCCACTATTGGGATATGGAGCATATCAGACACCTAGTGAGAACTGTACAGTCTTACACCATTTTACATCGTAATCTAAATTATGTCACTAATAACTCATATGTTTGCACAGCGCCGTATCCATATCAATACTGGTGAGCTGGTGTGGACACTGCCTATCATAGTCCATCTGGACTGGTAGACTCTGCTACCGGTGGCCAGCACGACTTAGGAGGTTACGACGCCTGGGAGCATGGCACCGCAGAGGTGTTCGGGCCTTCACAGCTTGAGGGAGCACCACCACCGACACAGCCAGAGCAGCAGCCCGCTAGACCACCTAGGTGCGCCGTTCGCCTGATAGGTTTACCTACTCGGAGTAGGCACCGAGACGCACTCGGGGTAGGCGTGGTGGTTAGTACGTCTTGCGGTTGTTATCGTAGGGACGGACGATTTGTGCTGAAACATTTATTACGATATGTCGTATTATGTCATTATGCACTTCATATTATAAACATGCACTTCGTAGTATCCCTGCTATTTACTATCTACTCATAATTTGAGCTTACACTTTAATACCACATTTGATGAGCTTGTTTGCAGATGTGTGATTGCCTTCGAAATAGATATTGCAATGGCATGATACAGTAATTTAAGTAGTCTAGCATCAACAACTTCTAACAAAATAGTTTGTGACATAACACAGTACATTATTATGGCACATGCAAACGTGATTACGTGCCTTTAGAAAAATAAAAATAGCTGAGACTTATCCAAACTGACTACTGAGTGCAGCGAGGGTACTTTCTCTTCCTTATGGCGTCTGGTCCTGCTTCCTTAGCACGACGAGCCCTCTCACGCTTCATCTCTCTTTCAGCCTCACGCTCCTCTTTTGCCTTGCGCTCCACCTCCTCTCTCCTCTTCTCTTCTTCCTCATGCTCACAGGCCCACTGGTATCACATCTCAAAAAGCTCCCTGTTGAACTCCTTATGTCTCATAAGCTCTGTCCAGTCATTAGGGTGCACCTCCTTATCAATCCATTCGACAAAGTCACAAAGCGAAGGTAGCGACGATGGAGGAGTTACCTACACGCAGAAACGTTAATAGAGATATTATAAGTGATTTATTTGAGAACAAGATATAACTGAAGAAATAGTATAATTATTCATACCGGTTTATTAGCACGTGATCCACGCTTTGGTCTTGGCTTTGGCTTTTCAGGAGTGTAAGAGTAGTTGCCACACTTCTAATACCTCATCTCGTATGTGAGGTCATCCATACTTCTCATGAACTTATATTTATCTCCACAAAAACATATAGGTAGTTCAACACCTTCCGGCGGACGGTGACGAGGATCGTAACCGTACTCAGATTTGTCTTTTTTCACCATCTACGGCAAGAAAATATGCAATTGATATGTCGACATAAATTTACAATGTTACATTTACACCCACATGTTCTGCATGACCTCATGGTACCCAGAACAACTAACAAAAAACACATATTTATTTAATATTCATATAATTATCGCTAAAGTTTGTTTAAAAAGGCCTACATTATTGCTAAAGTGTGATTACAGTACCCTTAATTTACTTCTAAACTATTTCAAAATTAGTAAAATATATTTAAATTACCTCTAAATTATGTTTAATTAACCTATAAATTATGTTAAATCTACCGCTAATCTACTCCTAAATTACCCCTAATCTACTACTAAACTATATCCTAAAGAAAAAAAGAGAAAAAAAAGACATACCTGGAAGGAGAAGTGACTGCCTGTGGGTTAGGAGGAGTTACAAGGGGTGTCTGGAAGGGGGGCTTTGGCCCTCTTTTTATAGAGCTGATGTCGGCACATGAAATGTCGATCTAGGGCTGGTGGCCCTAGATCGGCAGACCATGTGCCGATCTAGGGGGGCTGGCCTAGATCGGCACATGGTCTACCGATCTAGGACCACCCGCTCTAGATCGGCACTTCATGTGTCGACAGAACCGCGTCGTAGGCCGATGTAGGCCGATTGGCCTAGATCGGCTGATGAATTGCTGATCTAGGGCTGATCGGCCTAGATCGGCCGTTCAAGCGCCGACAGAGATTCAGATTTGCAATTTTTCAAAACCGTGTACCAAAATTGAAATTTTATTTAAAAATTGTATTATTTTAAAAAAAAATCTTGGATTTTGGCGGATATAACTGCTCCACAATTTCTAAGTAGTTTAAAATTTTTATTTAATTGTAAAATTTAGTTGTTATAAAATTTAAAAATAAATTAATATTCTACCCTTCTACCCTATTATATAATTGGCGAGTTGATTGAGATGGACACATCACCCCTATAGTAAATCTCAGCCATTCATTTTTAATCATTTATCATCTGAAAAATCTCAACCATTTATCTTATCTCAACGAAATTATAGGAGATTAGTTGATAGATTGATCTTCTTCCTCCCCTTCCCCTCTCTGAACACCCTAGCCTCGCCGAGTTGCACACAGAGCCACTCCTTCGCAGTCTCCACGCGCCGCTGCTCAGCCTCCAGCTCCGCCCGCAGCGCCGCCACCTCTCGCTCACTCCTGCAACTACTACCCCATCGTCGCCGCGCACGAGGAGCCGGCCATGCGTGCCTACAGGGGTGGCCCCTCCTATTCATTCCCCCGCCGTCGCCGCGGGGGGCCCTTCCCGCTGAGACCCATGTTTTATTCGTAATGCTTGTGAGTGGGAGCTGATATAATTTTATAATTCTGGTGCTTTGGAAATGATAATTAGCTAAATACTTGCCTATAGAACCAGGTAAACGATTTTGCTATACAAGTTTTTCAGCAAATGCAAGGACAGAAGAACAAGAAGAAAAACGTAAATCGATTCTAGCAGTAGCTACTGGGGTTACTAAGCAAGTAACGAAGTAGAATTATATGCCAAAATTTATGATGTTTATCTTTTCAATGACTACAAGTTTATAACTACAATGCCAAATGACGTGCATTTTCAGCTCTCCCTTGGTCCCAATGATAATGAAAGTTCAAATACGGAAAGTTTGAGTCCTAGAGAGAGGGCGGTAAGTCATACATACTGCCATGGGAATTAGTATTTCCATTGTTTTTCTCTATAGGCATGACAAAGTAACTCGATTTTTTTGTACAAAATGTTATTTTCTGTTTTTTAACAAGCGGGGTGAGATAGGATGGTTCTAGATATAAAAGTAAAGTTCAAGGTAATTGACTGATTCATCTCAATTGCTTGAACCCATTGAGTTTCAGTTTCATGTGTTTTTGGAAAATTTTAAATTGTGATTGTTGCATTGTGAAGGTATTCCCAGAATAAAGCATCTCTGGATCATCAAAAGTATGGTTAAAGTCATTGAATGTCACACTTTATTTTTAAAAAATATATTTTATCATACTTATTGTCTAGTTCCAACCAAAATACTGAGAAACTGGTGATAAATGAAAAGGCAAGAAAGAGTACCACATCCAAGTTGGAATTAGAAGTTGATGCACTTAATTAAATTGCACCTTTGTTGACCTGTTTATTTTGAACTACTTATAGGGTTTAAGGATAAGCAATCTTTTAGATGGCAAGGTGTTTGACTTAATGAAGAGTCACCCTTGTAAGCTAAGAGCCAAATGTCCTATCATGGTCCAGCTTGAGTGGCAGGAGATGTGTAGTTGGAACTTTTTTCTCATACATATTATAGTGGACTGCTATCGCTGCTATAGAAATCATAGCTCTGATAGTATGAAAGTTTACAGTCAGTGTGAATGTATACATTGGCACTTTCTGATCTATGTTATGTAGGTAAACTGACCAACCAATTGTAATGACTCGTTAGGATTCATTCCATCAGTATGTTAAATTTTACTTGTGCAACAGGTGGCTTGTGTGTAATTTATGAAAAACCATATCCTCATTACTTATAGACTTATATTGCTTCTCAGCTTAAAACATTTTATAATAATGCACTCTTTTCTTTATCTGATTTTCATTGTCGTATTTGTGCTTCAATGCTGCTATTTTTTAACAAAACATGTCCACTTAATCACATCTTCACAAGAAAGGAGCCTACATAATTTTTTTTCGAGTTTATGAAACTAATATTTTTGGGTACTTGCAGTTCTATCAATATGCTTATATTATGTTCCTCTCTGTCATGTTTATTGTTTGAAAGTCTCATTGTTTTCTCTGTACATAGCTCAAGACAGCTATAACTCGTGCCAACTCCCGCAATGACAGGCCAACCATTAGAGATGCTCTTCAAGTTTCTACTGAAATGTATAGGAAGGACCCAAACAATATTCAAGACTATGTTCAGCGTCATCTATTGTCTCTTTCACTATGGGATGAACATGGGTATGCCATGCTTATCAAATGATTTGATCAACTTCATTTTGGAATTTGGTTTAATTTCCAAATATACAATTGATTTGTCGTGTCATTCTCATCGTATCTTACAACCATCTTTCGCAATTGTAAGTGGTAGATTCACTACCACAGAAACAGTCTTTAGTGATGGAGCTTTACTGATGGATAAATGACGCGCGTCACTAATACTCTTTTAGTGACGGACTATTTTACACCCGTCACTAAAGATGCACCATTAGTGATGGGTCGTAATATGGCCCGTCACTAAAGGGGGGCATCCCCATTAGTGACGGGTCATGTTATGACTAGAGATGAAAACGGATCAGATACGGACGGATATTACTGATATTAATTTTTTTTATATTTTTTGGATTCGGGTTCAGATAATCTGGATACGGATAAGGAAACGGATATTATCGGATACGAATATGGAGTGGATACGGAGCGGATATGAATACGATTATGGATATTTATCGGAACAACATAACAAATGTTTCTAGATTCAGAAGTCTTTTGAGTTCTAAAATCTTTAAAAAATCACCTTTATATTTAAAATTCTAGAGAAAATGATAGATTTTTAACCTTGAAAACTTTCTTTTCTGAAACAGAAAATCTTTTTTTCTTTTATTTTTTCTCTCTTTCCTTTTTTCTTTCTCTTTTTTTTTTCTTTCTCTTCTCTTTTTTTCTCTATCTTCTTTCTTCCCTCTTCTCTCTTTCCTCTTTCCTTCCAAGTCGCACGGCAGACAGAGCACGTGGCGAGGGGCCAGGCACGGCAGGCGGCACGGTGGGTGGTCGGGGGGCCAGGCCGAGGCACGTGGCAAGGCCAAGCCGAGGGGCAGGCGGGGCGCTTGGCAGGGCATCGACTGGGGCTCACCGCGGAAAGGGGTGGTGGCGATGCTAGGAGGTCGTTGGCTCACCGCGGAAGGGGGCGCCGGTGGCCGACGGTGGTCGCCGCGGAAGAGGGGGCGGCGGCGCACGGGCGTCGGGATCTAGAGTTCATTTGGCTGGGAGAAGGGTCAACTGTCAAGGGATTGAGTCAGCAGCCTAACACATAACCCTCCTACTTAGTACGAATCTTAAAGCTTATCTAAGGATTACATATAACTAGGCTGAATGGGCCCTTTTTACGGATAATCTGAATTATCTGAATCCGTATATGTATCTATCGGATACCAGCGATATCATATTCATTTCTGTATCTAAAAAAATATCCATATCCGAATCCGTATCCAAAAATATCCATATCCGAAACAAAAAATCCGGATCCAAATCCAAAAACTGGATTCGATCAGAAACTATCCGAATCACTTTCACCCCTAGTTATGACCTATCACTAAAGATGGGCACCCGCTTTAGTGACTGGTCACATTACGACCCGTCCTAATGGGTATGCTCTTTAGTGACATGTGTTATTTTACTTGCGTCACTAAAGATGGACACCCTCTTTAGTGACGTGTCATGTTATGACCCATTACTATAGGTGTCTCCTGGGTATAAATAGGCAGAGCGAAATTGAACCGGACATACTTTCATTTTCACGTTGATCCCTAACCCTAGCCTCTCGTCGGTGCCATCATCGCTTCTTCCTCATCGACGTCGTGTTCTGCTCATCGCCTCACCTCTCCCTCGTCACTGCCACCTCCCCCTCGTCGCCGCCATCTTCTCCTTGTCGGTGCATGTGGCTTTTCTCGTCAAAGCACATGGCCTCCTTTCTATTGCCGAATCATCCTCGCCGCTGCCTCATCGTGCCTCTCCTTCGTCGACTTGTCCTCATCGTCGCCTCGTCTTGATTCTTCCTCCTCCTCCCAAGGTACTTTACCCACATGCTCCAAGAAACCTAGCCAGCCTCTTCTGTGAATCTATTCTAAAATGTTGGTATTTTATCTATGCTATGTTGGTACTTCAGTGAATATGTGAATATTAGTATTTGCATATGCCATGTTTGTACTTATGTGAATGCCATGTTTATCATTTTGTAGTTTTTAATATTTATCTACTCTAAAAAGTAGTACTTTGTCTATGCCATATAGCATGTTATGTATTATTTTTGATGGTTACTTTTATCTATGCAACTCCTTCGTACTTATGTATACTTGATATGTATACATGATCAACTTGATTTATGTATTCTATAAATGAATGAACCCATTATGGCTAGGGTTTCTAATTCACTCATGTGCTCCTCTATATGCTCCCCTGTTCGTTCAATGAAGAGTTGGCCTAGTATGAGGATGTGTGTGATAATTAGGCTCGCTATTTTTGTTCCTATAGTTTGTTCATGCAATGTTTTTACATTATATGCTCACTATCATATAGTTTGTTCTTTTAAGTCATCACTATCATATAGTTTGTTCTTTTAAGTCATTTTTTTCTTTAGTATTCTTTAGTGGTAAGATTTAATTAATTAGTTGTCACACATATCCTCCTACTAGGCCAACTCTTCATTAAGCAAATAGGGGAGCATATGGTATATCGACTCAGCAAGACTGTTTGGACCCAATGACGACCGCACCGAGAGAGACTACTCCGTAATCAGAAGCATAATCGACGAGTAAGGTTTTCTTCACCTTATTATTACAAGTTGAACCTTTAACCTATTCTCGTTGAACTCATTTTTATTGTACCTTGTTATAGAGCTTTCGGTGCCGGTATCGGTATATCAAATGTAACAGAACGCCGATAGTTGGTGCATAAAACCGCAGTGCTGATAAGTCTCTAAATGTTTGTCTTATCTAAATTAAATGTGTCATCCTCACTAATCGTGTATTTCTATAGCAGTGCTACACTCAACCTCCTAGAAAACCAATGTGGGTTTTATGTCGTATACCATATGATGATGGCTTTAACGACAACAGAACTTTAAAAGACGGAAGTAAGATACTATCATATATGTAATTGCTGTGTTGAATTTACTTTTCACTTATGTATACATCGACTAATGTAAAAACACATTTCACATATATATCTGAAAATTTTCTCAAGGAGACCGACTTGCATGGAGACTGACTTGCATGGCATCCGAGGATGGCTAGGGACATTCTTAATGGATCAAGTCATCTCTTCGAAGGAAGATTTCCATTGTAGTGGTATGAATTAATTTTTATTGGTTGCGATGTAAATATGACTTGTAACAGTTAGTGAACGGCTCATTTATATAATGTATGCTTTGCTTTTGCAATATAAATTGTGTTGTGGTATTCTATGATAAAATTTCTATGATGTGTTTGCAATGTACAATGTTGGCTGCCAAATCTTGGCTTTGATTCAGGATACAGCATAAAAAATTATTTTTTACAATATGACCGTAATATTATTGATGGGTCTAAATAAAAACTCATCACTAAAGGATTTGTACAGGTCCACCTCTGGATCGACATGACACCCTTTAGTAATGGGTCACAGTGTAACCATTACTAAAGGGTATCTTTTAGTGACGGGTGGATATTGTGGCCCATCACTAAAGGGTCCCTTTAGTGACGGGTGAACACCCGTCACTAATGATACGGCTTTACTAACGCGATAAGAGTGACGGGTGTGATATCCGTCACTAATGAGTTTTATGACATGTCACTGATGGCCTGTTTTAGGTAGTGATTGTTGTATCTGTGGTGACCCAAATTCAGTGCTGCGTTTTGCCTTTATTGAGTTTGCCAATGATGGTAGTTAAAAAAACAAATTTATCTGGTACGTTCTTATGATGTTCTAATAAGCAATCCTAAATGAAGTTTCCCTTTTCCTACAGTTGGTACAAGAGCAGCCTTAACACTTGGAGGAACTGTGCTTGGTTATTACCCTGTTAGAGTTCTGCCATCTAGGAGAGCGATTTTACCGGTGAACCCTAAATTTCTGCCTCGAGGAAGTAAATGGATTCGAGTATTTTAATATTATACTACATTTTGATATCCAAGCTCCAAAGTAAGATATTGGCCATAAAATTTGTTTTTTTCTTCTTGCAGACACAGGACAAGAAAGAAATGCTGTCCAAGATTGTTTATTGTACTAACATCGATAAGAATGTATGTTGATCTTTCTTATCATTTCTGTTATGCTTATAATTGTACATATGGATTGAATCACATATAAAAATAAGGCCTCCAACATTGAGTTCAATGTATTGTGAACTTCTTTCAAATGAACTATTTGAAGGCCCACAAGATATGTCATTGTTATTCAAATCACTTCCTAAGTAACCTGACCTGCTACAAGCATTTGGAGCAAATTGATGGTATGACTGTGAATAGAGTGAGTGAAGAAAACATCATTTGTTAGAAACATTTTTTGCTTTTTGTCTACAGTCAAATTTCTGAGCTCATCTTTATTTTAAAATACAAATTCTTGATCCACAAAAATGCTTTTCTGTGCTTTTCTTAATCAAGAGAAAAAAATTTCACCACTCAACGCAGCCTTTTATTGGTCTTCCTCTTGTGTGTCATTTAGATTATATTACTATATATCATTGCTTACTTGGTCGATATGCTCATGCATCTAAAGTACCCTTTTTAAGTATATTTGATGTGAATTTAATAGTATAATAACTCGTCGCCGACCTTTTTTGCCGTGAATATTAATTTATCTCATTATTCATTTTAAGTTCAAAATATTTGTTGTCTTTTGATTTTTACCGTAGTGTTAGCATGGGTACACTACTAGTTGTTTCTCTACATTGCTTTTTATAATCATAAGCTCCTCAAACATGCGTATAATATGGTTGAAACCATACAGTTTCTAAATCGGATGATATGGTAACTAAATCAGACTAATGATTACTTGTCATCGACTGATTAGATAATAAAAACTATGGTAACCGAACACTTAAAAGTTGCCTAGAAGGGGTGAATAGGCCATCTGATTTTTTTTTGAAAACTGTTAGTTCTGATTTTCTAGGATCCGGATGTTCCGGGTGAATCTGGATGTTCCGGCCTCTGTAGGAAATCTCGGATGCTCCGGGGTCCGGAAGTTTCGGGTACTCTAGAAAATCCACAAACAGATATGAAATAAAATCTAGTTAACAATCTAAATGAATACATGTATAGATATGATTGCTAGCAATAACTTTTACACGGGAATATATAGATAAGCTAGTGAGCAAGTAGATCAAGCAATAATGAGCTAGAGGCTAACAAGCAAGATATGAACATGATGAACACAAGGATGTTTCACAGAGTTCGGATCCAACGATCATACGTCTCTGTTGGACGACCACAAAGGTCAGGTCTCTTTCAACTCTTTTCTCACCAAGCGACCATGAAGATCAAGGTTGGTTTTTCACTAGTTACCTCATCAAAGCTGAGATGGAGCTTTTCAGAACATCCGGACAAATCCGGAGGTTCCAAGTCTCAAAAATAATTTTATATAGAACAATATTTTCAGAACATCCGGACCAGTTCAAAGGTTCCAACCATAAAAATAGGTCAATACAGAACCATATTTTTGAAACATCCAGACCAGTCAGGAGGTTCTGGCCTTCACAAAACTCAAAAATAGAACCATGTTTTCGGAGGTTCCGGATCAGTCTAGAATTTTCTGATTTGATTTTAAAAAGATCCAAAAAGTTTTCAAAAATATTTTTCTTTGAGCCTAAAGTTTTGGAACAACTTTTCAATGTATTCCTCTTTATAATACGACATTCCTAGACTCAATTTTAAACAGAATTTATCAATTTGTGTCATTGAGCCTATTTGTCACTAAACAGAGCTTTTCTCTAGATTTGTCTCAACTTTGATACCGTCTTTCCTAAAATCTCTGCATTCATCTTAGCAATACAATTAGTAGCTTTTGATCACTATTGCCATTAATATACCAAAATTAATTAGGGGTCTAGATACACCAAGATGCACTTTCAACACTCCATCCATAAGAGAGGGTGACCCTCCATCCACACGATTGTTACCGGTTGACTTACTCAAAATTATTCTACCTGCATGCTCATTCATGAAGTGGTGATGGCTTACTATGGACGAGTCCTAACAATTGCAACTGTGAAATACATTTGATCACGGTGTAGGAGAAAACTTCCAAGTAGTCTTTAATAAAAAAGGTGTGATATTATTGACTTTATTGATATAATGCAGAAATAGATAACACTAGCCATTCGAGGGTGGAGACCTCGTCCAAGACAAGCTTTAGTTTTATAGAGGCTCACGGAGTTATGGATACACCTTTGTATAGATGTCAATGTTAGCATAATGCCCTAGAGGCAATATGGAGATGTTGTACGTGACATACTATGTTTATGAAATAAAGTTTATGTTCCTTGAAATAGATTGTCATTATGGATCAATAAATACATGATTTATTCGTGAAACTCATAATGTGACTATTTTTAAATGATCCCTGATCGGATATAGATCATATATGGAACATATATGAATGAGATCGGCATGTG
This sequence comes from Zizania latifolia, assembly GCA_000418225.1. Taxonomy (NCBI): domain Eukaryota; kingdom Viridiplantae; phylum Streptophyta; class Magnoliopsida; order Poales; family Poaceae; genus Zizania; species Zizania latifolia. Next base: position 116,118 of record KE372373.1, read on the forward strand.
TATTGATTGATGATCATGTCTCATGGATCATGGGTATGGAGATACTAACTCAATAATATGGACGTATGTTGGAGAACATATATTGGATATACCCATTATGAGGCACTGTTAAGATTCTATGTGTCATCAGTTGGTCTCAGTAGTGTTTATATAAAGTCCTTAGACCTGAGATCATCATGGTTTCCAACATACGTAGTAACTTACTTTGGGATTATTAAACGCTATTCTGTAACTGGATAGTTATAAAAGTAGTCATCGGGTCTGATATGAAATATGTAGTGGGATGTGTAAGATCATGTGTATGATCATTGATAAATGATGAATAAATTAGTTTAATGTTGATATGTAATGCACAAATTAGTTTTGATTGGTTTGAATGATCGAGCACTTTGGTCAAGTTGTCTAGCACTCTTGTCGGACACTTAGCACTTGGCCCTCGAGAGATAGCTCTCAAGGTATTTTAGCCCTCGAGAGATTTCAGCACATTGGAATCTCAGCTCTGGGATTTTGGATCACTAAGATTTTTTGATGTTTGAATTGGATCATATGCTTAAATTGGTTATTCAATAAATTCACCATGTTTATGATTGATTGGAATATTTGAGTTAGGTTAGAAAAAATTGATCGGACTGATTGAGTCAAGTTGGAAAGAACTTGCGCTCGGGAAAAGGGTTTCTTGGTTTGTTCATATGTAGGCATTACTTGTGGGAGAGTCATGGTCGATGATGAGATTGGAGCTAGGCTCAGAGAGGAGTTGAGGCTCAGAATGATCAAGAATGTCATGTGGGATGCTCGGGCTAGAGAATGCTACACGTGAAGAGAAGGTTTCCAAATGGCGTACATGTGATATGTGCGAATATGGAAATGATGCGAGGTTTCCATATGACATACGTGGGATATGTGCAGATTTGGAAAGAGAAAAATTCAGAAAGAGTTAGAATTTAAGGATTCGTAAGGGATATGGATTCCTAGTTGGATTAGGATTTCAAAAGTTATTAATTTCATGGCTTATGGTGGTAGTCATGAGGAATTATAAATAGACTAGAAAGGAGAGCAAAATATATGTACGAGGAATAAGAGAAAAATTTAGGTTTAGCCTTTTGCTCTCCATCTAGGGCTTTGTTCGTAATTTGGTGAGGGGTGCTTTGGATTACTCCTTGTAAATACTCTTATGCAATAAAGATTTATCTTCAAGCATCAAGGAGTGTGGTATCGCGTTCTTTCTTCTTAATGTTAATCGGTTTGCATCGTTTTGGCATATTATGTGATTTCACTTTTATTTCTGATTTAGTTTGAATTGATTCATACAAAACCTTGCTAGGACATTACGAAAGAGATCTAAAAAATTTCATTGATTAATTATTCGTATTTTAGGAATTATCAAGGTTTTAATTTTTGGATCGGATCTTTTCTGTTTTTACGCTGCAGCAAATCCCAAGGATCATAACTTTTGATTGGTAACTCGTATTTGAGTGAAATCTCCCGATAAAGTTTTGTATTGAAGTCTAGTTTTTTGTGTTAAAATTTCAGATCAATCCAAATTACGGTTTTAAAGTTACGCTCATTTTACCATTCCTTGGTCAGCCTGTTTTCAGCTCTCGGGAGTGCTCTCGGGAAATTTGCTGAGTCCTCGAGAAAGCCCTCGGGAAATTCAAGAACCCCTCGAGAAATTTTTTGAGTCCTCGGGAATTTTAGTCTAGTCGAGAATTTTACTGATTGGTCAGGAATTAGCTTTCTTATTTTATTTTTGGCGTTAGTTGTAGAGTACTGCAATTATTCACCCCCTCTGGTTGTCGTGGTTAGCGTATTTCGATCTTACAGGATATAAGTGATCAAGATAGAATTTTCCCCCCTTTACAGGAGAGATATCTCTAGGCCCCTCGATGTAATGGATTGTGGAAGTGTATGGCCATGTCAACACGATTAAAGAGTTAATCACAGGTTATAATCCAATACGGAGATCGAAAGAGGATCAAGCTATTGATAGGATGGCACAAATCTCACCTTGTACTCGATCGATATCGTGAGGCAAATAGACATGTACATATGGAACATTATAAGGTTCAGCCGATATGATCTTACGTATACTTGGATTAATATGCTTTACTAGAGGCCACTGTTAACGAAGTATGGAAAGGAGTTTTCATACGTTAACCAAGATATACGTGAACATACAGGGTCACACACTTAATGGGTTGAAACACTGAATTCAAATAGGATTCGAATAAGGCTCAATTTGGATAGAGATCCAAACAGTTTGGATAGAGATCTGAATAGATCAGATAGGGATCGGTAGGAAAACTTTCTTAAAATTCTGCATATTGAACAGTTTCAATACCTTGTCAATGTACATGCTTTGGCTTAATCCAATTAACCTTCTCGATATATCTCTATAGATCTTTATGCCCAATATATATCCTGTCTCTCCAAGATCTTTCATTAAGAAACTTTTTCTCAACGAAGACTTGACAGCATCTAACATAGGAATATCATTTCCGATCAACAATATGTCATCTACATATAAGACCAGAAACACAAGTGAGCTCCCACTAGCCTTTTTGTAAATACAAGGCTCTTCTTCATTCTTGATGAAGCCAAACCCTTTGACTACCTCATCAAAACGAAGATTCCAACTCCGAGAAGCCTGCTTCAGCCCATAAATGGACCGTTGTAGCTTGCAAACTTTTCTAGCATTCTCTAGATCATCAAGACCTTCAGGCTGTATCATGTACACATCCTCACTTAGGTTTCTATTAAGGAAAGCTGTCTTGACATCCATTTGCCATATCTCATAGTCATAAAATGCGGCAATTGCTAGGATGATCCGGATAGACTTTAGCATAGCGACGGACAAAAATGTTTCATCATAATCAACACCTTGAATCTGTCTGAAACCTTTCGCCACCAATCATGCCTTATAGATGTGAATATTTCCATCAACGTCTATCTTTTTCTTGAAAATCCATTTACACTCAATGGTTTTTACACCATCGGGTGGATCGACCAAGTTCTAAACTTGGTTCTCTCGCATGGATTCCAACTCGGATCTTATGGCTCTAAGCCATTTCTCAGAGTCTGGTCCGATCACCGCTTTCGTATAGGTTTTAGGTTCATCATTGTCCAACAATAATACGTCGCGCTGCCCAGTGGTCAGAAACGCAAACCGCTCGGGCGCACGACTCAACCTTTCTGACCGTCGTGGGCCTGGTGTCTCAGCAACAGGTTCTGCAACACCTTGCATATCGAATTGCGGTTCAGTAGGAGATAAAACAATTTCTGGTGGCTCTCGAACTCCTTCGAGATGCACCGTGCTCCCACTAACCCCTTTCGAGAGAAACTCTTTCTCTAGAAAAACATCATTCTGGGCGACTGAGGAGTCATGGTATGAACCATGAGGTGATGAGTGCTTGTCAACCGGGTGATGAAGATTGCACGATGAGGATGAAGAGGAAGAG
>KE372373.1:130147-147752 GCA_000418225.1 Zizania latifolia
GTTATAAAAGTAATATCCTTTGGTTTCCCTAGGATATCCCACAAAGAAGCATTTATCAGATTTGGGCGTGAGCTTATCAGACGTCAAACGCTTTACATAAGCCTCACAACCCTAAATCTTTAGAAAAGATAAACCAGGACACTTCCCAGTCCATATCTCATATGGTGTCATCTCTAATGATTTAGATGAAACTCTGTTTAACGTGAAAGCAGCAGTTTCTAAAGCAAGTCCCCAAAAAGACAATGGAAGATCAACCTGACTCATCATCGACCGGACCATGACCAACAAGGTTCGGTTCCTCCACTTAGACACCCCATTCCACTAAGGCGTGCCAGGTGGAGTCAGCTGTGGAATAATTCCACACTGTTTCAGATGATCATTAAACTCATGGCTCAAATATTCACCTCCACGATCCGATCGTAGAAATTTGATTGTCTTGCCAGTATGATTTTGTACTTCATTCTGAAACTCTTTGAACTTTTCAAAGGATTCCGACTTGTGCCTCATTAAGTAGATGTAACCAAATATACTAAAGTCATCGGTAAAAGTTATGAAGTATTGAAAACCACCTCTAGCTATAGAACTCATTGGTCCACATACATCAGTATGTACAATGGTCAATAGCTCATTTGCCCTCTCACTTTGACCAGTAAAAGGGGTCTTAGTCATTTTGTCAAGTAAACAAGACTCACATGTGTTAAACGATTCAAAATCAAAAGACTCCAAAAGTCCATCTTTATGAAGCTTTTGGATGCGCTTCTCATTTATATGACCCAAACGACAATGCCAGACATAGGTAGGATTTAAATTATTTAGTCAAGGTTTCTTGGTATTAATGTTATAAACGTGTGTATCCGCAAGATTCAGAATATACAAGTCATTCACCAATGGACAAACACCATAGAGCATACCATTCGAAAATAACGAACAACACTTGTTCTTTATTACGAATTCAAAACTGTCTTCCTCTAAACTTGATGAAGAGATAATGTTTCCGCCCAAGGCGGGAATAAAATAACAATTATTTAACTCCAAAAATAATCCTGAGGGTAGCGACAAATAATAGACGCCGAAGGCCAACGTAGCAACTTTTGCACCATTGCCGACGCGAACATCCAATTCGCCTCTTGCACACTTCCTAGTCCTTTTCAGCCCCTGCAACGATTTATAAGTGTGAATCATTGATCCGGTATCAAATACCCATAAATCACTTGGACGAGTAGTAAGATAAATTTAAATAACATTTATACCTGAAGCGAAAGTCACACTTCCCTTCTTTTTCTTTTGTTCCTCTAAGTACAACTTGTAATTTCTCCGTCAATGGCCAGGCTTATGGTAGTGGTGGCAAGTGTTAGAAGCAGCGGCACCCAGCTTGGACTTTCCAGCCGAGTTAGACTTGGAGCTCGAGATCGCATCTGGAGCTTTAGCCTTACCCTTTCGCTTCCTCTTTTTATTCTCCTTCTGAACCATCATCACATAACTAGGATTTTTCTTAAGGCTTTCCTCGGCTGTCTTGAGCATCCCATGTAATTCAGCCAATGTTTTCTTCATTCCATTCATATGAAAATTCATAATAAACGGCTCGAAGCTCGCAGGGAGTGACGGAAGTATCACATCTGTGGCCAAGTCATCATCAAGCTTAGAGCCAAGTTTCTGCAAGTTCTCCACGTAACCAATCATCTTGATCACATGAGGACTCACAGGACTGTCCTCTGCCAACCTACACCCAAACAAAGACTTAGAGACATTATACCTCTCGGTCCTCGCCTGGTTGTCAAACATGCCCTTCAGCCCAATGATCATATCCTAGGCGTCTCTGTCCTCATATTGCTTTTGCAGCTCAGAGGACATGCAGGCCAGCATGAGACAGCTGACATCCACTAAATCACTAGCGTGCTTCTCATAAGCCTGCCTCTCATCCAGTGGCGTATCATCATTCGGTAAATCAGGATGGGGTTTCTCTAGAATGTAATCCATGTTTTCTTGTTTGAGAATAATTCTCATATTCCTGTACCAGTCTATAAAATTTGTTTCGGACAATTTTTCTCTTTCAAGAATGGGTCGCAGGTTAAAAACTGAAGTGTTCTTTGCAGTAGGTGCCATGATCTACAACAAAATACAAGGTTCAGCACTATGCTATGTTGATCTTCTATCAAATAAAAGATATACCACAATATAAAAAATGATCGCTTTCCCTCTAACTACACATTGTGGGACAAGATCCATAGTCGACTAACTCCTAGTGAGCTTTGGCATCACTGCTAGAAGATTAGTGGAATAGGTAAGCAACACCTTGCTAATCACATCATATGTGACTCTTGTTCGTTGAGGTGACATCCAATGTCCGACACTTTCTCCATGCCCCAAAGCCCAAAACCGTTTTGATAGCTTTGTTAAGTCAACCAATACTATGCATATGGTGTCCGACACCATCCTAACTGATTGAGATAAAAGATGGCACCCTGCTTTGGCAGACCCACCATACAGTGATCACAACCTTAGTAGGTGCAGCTATTGGAAAGAGCATCAATACTTAATTTTCTGAGAAAAACTATTCTATCAGGGTAACGATGCCTACCGCACACGCAACATAAAAGAATCGTATGACAGGAACTTAAGTAAACATCACAGACAATCATATTGACTGTGACTGAGTAAGCCCCCTTCACATGGTGATTTCCATCTCCATGGTTCCTGTCCGTTGAGTCATACCGCTTTAGGCCTCCATGAATCTGTATCAGCCTATTACAACTAATAGTGCTATACTAATTACATGAGCTAAAGCATCACATGTCGATGCGCAGATCGTACAACATTTGAATAGCCTTGGGCTGCAATCAACCATGATATGTAGGCCATATTATTACAAGCGCGTATCATATACTTTGCAAGGCCATACCAGTCACAAGATTCTCTGTAAAAACAAGTTAGGCGGAGACTATGTGCAACTAAAAACAGACCCAGAACTTCTGGCTTAGCCAGAACTTTCGGTCGAAGGGATCGGAACTTCCGACTCAGGGCTGGAACTTTCGAAATCAACCTTCTGACTCAAATTTATTTTTGGCCCAGAACTTCTGGCTACACCCGAAACTTCCAAAAATAACCTTCTGTGCGGAATTTATTTCTGTCCGGAACTTCTGGTCCAACCGGAACTTTTGGACCCGGAACTTTCGAGTCATACCCAAAACTTCCGAAAATAACATTCTGTATCGAAAATTATTTCGGCCCAGAACTTCCAAAAATCCAACAATAAAAACAATAGATCCAATCTATTTCCATCACATATCACCATATGTGATCGATCCAGATCGAACACTACGCACATAGGCTCTGATACCACTGTTGAGTTATGGGGAGGCTACGCTAGCGCTTAATTTCAAAAATTTACCCCGTTAGCCCAGGAACCATGCGTGTAATGGGATCATGGATCGTTACCTTGAGCCTCGAGACGCGCTCGGGCAGCGAAAGTAGAATCGATAAAGCGTGTCCTTGAGCTACTCCTCACAACTCCATCCGTTCGTCGACGGCGAAGTCGGCGTAATCCGGCAATCTCTAAGGAAGAAGAACAGCACCGATACAGCAACGGTGCCTCTACGGTATAGACACATACAGGGATGGGATAACCTCACGCTGGCGTTCTAGCACCACTCATGAGATTCGGAATATCAATCACAACACTTGTGATCGGGGAGAGAGGAGAGGTGGCGGCTAGGGTTAGGGTGAAGTAGCAATGACCAGCAGCTTTCACGTGCTAGCCCCACCCCTCTTTATATAGTGCACCATCGTGGGTCTTTAATCAGCATTAAAGCCCAACAGATCTAATCTGTTCGCGTGGTCTAGAACTTTCTGTTATAGTCGGAACTTCCGGCCACCGGAACTTCCGGATCCTATCCGGAACTTCCGGAATAGACCTTCTGTATCGAATTAATTCTCAACCCGGAACTTTCGGCTCCAGCCAGAACTTCCGGTTCATCCAGAAAATCGAACACTGGGACTGACCCGGAACTTCTAGTCCTACCAGAACTTCCGGATGTTCCAGAACCCAGAACTTCCGGCTACAGCCAGAACTTCCGGTTCCCCCAGAATTTTCTTGGGCACAGTTCCATCAGTCTAAGTCTGGCTGGGAGGTATGATTTAGCCCCTGCTCGTGTAACTTCTAGCTAGTCCATGGTTGCCACAATGATAGCAATGGAATGTCAACATCCCACTTGCGATGGGTGTGTATCCCCTTATTGCGGCATGTCTCGAAGTCGATTGGGGCGTATAAGAAGTCATATTCTGACCGAGATATTAGGCTAAAATGGTAGGAGCCCTCTTCCTTCCTAGCTGCATATAATGAGAAAAAATACGCCCGATAGCTAGGATTGTGACTTATAGGCCTAGCATAGCTTTCTGACGTAAACCTCATGCGTGGGGAACTATGGTGATTAGAGATGGACCCGGGGGATAGATTTGTTCTAGGACACCTGGCCCATCCGCGAGCGCCTCTACCGACATTAGCTAAGAGTAGCATACATGCCCCTATGGGCTTTCCACTCTCTGTGGCAGTAATAGAGATCTCATTTCTTCGTCATCATCGTGGGAATGATATGATGGTCAAAACCATCCTATCACCCTAACAACAAAGGGTTAGTGTGGTTGATTGGACTGCAAGTGCACTCCCAACTCTTATAGGGCTAGAAGGCCGGTGAGGATTCTCGTTATCCATGTTTCTCCTTTTGAGGATATGGGATCATTGAGTCCAGGAAACTCAAGCCCCTACCTTACATGTTAGCTGTCGGTGTGAGAACACCGTTAGCGGGGATCCGGATGGACCCCATTATGAGTTCGACTGGAGGCTAAGAATTGCAATCGCTCGAGACGAAGGACGAGGAGACACATGGAGGTTTAGATAGGTTTAGGCTATCGAGAGACGTAACACCCTACTCCTTTGCGTAGTAGACTATCTCGAGAGACTACTCAGTACTTCATCCCTTTTACCGATGACTTTAGTAGATTTGGTTACATCTACTTGATGAGGCATAAGTCTGAATCCTTTGAAAAGTTCAAGGAGTTCTAGAATGAGGTACAAAATCATATAGGCAAGACAATTAAATTTTTACGATTAGATCATAGAGGTTAATATTTGAGCCATGAGTTTATTGATCATCTAAAGCAATGTGGAATTGTTCCACAGCTGACTCCATCAGGTACGCCTCAATTGAATGGGGTGTCCGAGAGGAGAAACCAAACTTTGTTAGACATGGTCCGGTCAATGATGAGTCAATCTGATCTTCCATTGTCCTTTTGAGGATACGCTCTAGAAACTGTTGCTTTCACATTGAATAGGGTTCCATCTAAATCTGTAGAGAGGATGCCGTATAAGATATGGATTTGGAAGCGTCCTGGGTTATCTTTTCTAAAGATATGGGGTTGTGAGGCCTATGTAAAATGTTTGATGTCCGATAAGCTCACTCCCAAATATGATAAATGCTTCTTTGTGGGGTATCCTAGGAAAACCAAAGGATATTACTTCTATAACCAGGAAGAAGGTAAAGTGTTTGTCGTCCGGAATGGTATCTTTCTTGAGAAAGAATTTCTCTCGAAAAGAGTTAGTGAGAGCACGGTGAGACTCGAAGAGATTCGGGAACCATTCAAAAGTATTTCAGCTCCTATTAAACAATAACTCGATATGCAAAATGTTACAGAACCTATTGTCAAGACACCAGCCCCTCGTCGGTCAGAAAGGGTTAGTCGTGCACCCGAGCGGTTTGTGTTTTTAACCACGGGGCAACACGACATATTATTTTTTGACAATGATGAACCTAAGACCTACTCAGAAGCTATGATGGGACCAGACTTTGAGAAATAGCTTGGAGCCATAAGATCCGAGTTAGAATCCATGTGAGAGAATCAAGTTTAGAACTTGGTCGATCTACCTGATGGTGTCAAAACTATTGAGTGTATGTGGATTTTTAAGAAAAAGATAGATATTGATGGAAATGTTCACATCTATAAGGCACGATTGGGGACGAAAGGTTTCAGGCAAATTCAAGGTGTTGATTATGATGAAACATTTTCACCCGTCGTAATGCTAAAGTCTATCTGGATCATCCTAGTAATTGCCGCATATTATGACTATGAGATATGGCAAATGGATGTAAAAACGACTTTCCTTAATGGAAACCTAAGCGAGGATGTGTACATGACACAGCCTGAATGTTTTGTCGATCCGAAAAATGCTAGGAAAATTTGCAAACTTCAAAAATCTATTTATGGGCTGAAGCAAGCTTCTCGAAGATGGAATCTTTGTTTTGATGAAGTGATTAAAGGGTTTGGTTTCATTAAGAATGAAGAAGAGCCTTGTGTTTACAAAAAAGCTAGTGGGAGCGTACTTGTATTTCTGTTATTATATGTAGATGACATATTATTGATCAAAAATGATATTCCAATGCTTGATGCTGTTAAATCTTTATTACAAAAAAGTTTCTCAATGAAAGATCTTAGAGAGGTAGCATACATATTGGGCATAAAGATCTATAGAGATAGATCGAGAAGGCTAATTGGATTAAGCCAAAGCACGTACATTGACAAGGTATTGAAACGGTTCAATATGCAGGATTCCAAGAAAAGTTTCTTGCCAATATCATATGGTATTACTCTCAGCAAGAGTCAGTATCCTTCGATACCTGATGAGCTAGAGAAGATGAGTGTGATTCCATATGCTTCCACGGTCGGGTTCATCATGTATGCCATGCTTTGTACACGCCCAGATGTTTCCTATGCTCTAAGTGTTACGAGCAGATACTAATCAAACTTGGGTGAATGTCACTGAGCGATGGTAAAGAGTATCCTCAATTACTTGAGAAGAACTAAGGATATGTTTCTACTCTACGGAGGTACGGAGGAGCTCGTTATAAATAGTTACACCGACGCTAGCTTCTAAACCGACAAGGACGATTCGAGATCGTAATCTGTATTTGTGTTTTGCCTTAATGGAGGCACAGTGAGTTAGAAGTGTTCCAAGCAAAAAATGGTTGCAGATTCAACAATATAGGCCGAGTACATTGCAGCTTATGAAGCTACAAAGAAGGCTGTTTGGATGAGAAAATTTGTTTCTGATCTAGGTGTTATTCCTAGTGCGTCCAGTCCAATGGACCTCTATTGTGATAATAGTGGTGCCATTACGCAAGCCAAGGAGCCTAGGTCACACCAGAAGTCTAAGTACATACTGTGGCGCTATCATCTCATCCGTGAGATCATAGATAGAGGTGATGTAAAGATATGCAAAGTGTACACGGATTTAAACATTGTCGATCCATTGACGAAACCTCTCTCGTAGCCCAAGCATGAGGCATACTTGAGCTCTATGGGTATTAGATACTTGTGTGATAGAGTCTAGTGTATGTGAGAGAAGGAGTCTTGTCTATGCTGATGTATTTTGGATAATTGGTTATCTTGTTCCTTGAATAATTTTTTTTACATTGATCAGCAAGTATGTGACTTGTTTATGAAACTCTTTGTTTTATAATGATGTTATTCTAAATTATCTCTAATCTCATCTCATCATGTGGGACAGTGATGATTTATAGATTAGCACAATTGTCTGATTGATGATTATGTTTCACGGATCATGAATATGGAGATATCAAATCAGCGATGTGGACACATGTTAGAGAACATGGTGTTAGATAGACTCACCTTAAGATACTATTGGGATTGTTATTCTTGATATGCCATCAGTTGTCATCTCAAATGGTGTACCTATAGAATTCTTTGACCTGAGATCGTTATTGATTCAAGAATGTGTAGTAACACACTTAGGAGCTTCCAAACGCTATTCTATAACTGGGTAGTTATAAAGGTTGCTTTCGGGTATGTTATAAAATATATCTTGGGATGTGAGCGATCAAGATAGAATTTACCCCTCCTAAATAACGGGAGAGACGTCTCTAGGCCCCTCGAGATAGTTGGGTTGGGAAAGTGCATGGCCATGCCACTATGATTAAAGAGTTAATTATGATTAATCCACTACTTGATCGAGTGAAGTGTCGAGCTATCACAAGGGTGGCACGAATCTCACCTTGAGCTTGATTGATATCGTGTGGTAAAGGGATTGGTGCGTGAGTATATCAAGGTTCAGTTGATATGATCTTTGTATACATTTGAGGGTCAGTATGTGCTACTAGGTACCGCTATTGACCTACGATCTAGAAAAGGTATCCGGTAGCTGTCGTTTACATATGAACTTATTGGGTCACACACTTATGGGGATGAGATTTAAAACTTGCAAGAATTGACTCTTGTGCAAGTGGGAGATTGATGGAAATATGCCCAAGAGAATTCTAGGGGAACCGGAAGTTCTGGCTGGAGGCTGGAAGTTCCGGGTTCTGGAGCAACCGGAAGTTCTAGTGGGGCCGAAAGTTTCGGACTAGCCTTAGTTTTGGTTTCTAGAGGAACCAGAAGTTTCGGTTAGACCAGAAGTTCCGGGCTTGCCTGAGGGATGTATTCTGGACGAACCGGAAGTTCCGGGTGGTATCGGAACTTCTGGGTCAAAATAAATTCGATCAAGAATGTTATTTTCAAAAGTTCCGGGTGGACCGAAAGTTTCGGACAGAAATAAATTTGTATAGAATGTTATTATCGGAAGTTCTGGGCCTGGACCAGAACTTTTGGGCCAGATGAACAGATTAGATCTGTTGGGCTTTAATACTGATTAAAGGCCCATGAGAGAACACTATATAAGGAGAGGAGGGGCTAGGACGAAAAGGCTACTATTGCTTTCGCTCCTACCCTAACCCTAGCCACCACCTCTCTCCTAGCCTCACCTGCTGTGGCCGCCTCTCCTCTAATCTCACGCGTGGTACTAGCATACCGGCGTGAAGTGATCCTGTCCCTATACGTGTGGATACCGTAGAGGCGCCGTTGCAATTAAGGCACTGATCATCTCGACGTGAGGATCGCAAGGTTGCATTGTATTCGCCGCGCGGCGATTGGATGGAGCCGGACGGAATTGATCGAGGACGCGCTTCCCCAACTCTTCTTCCGCTGCCCTAGCGCGTCCTGCGACTAGAGGTAACGATCCATAATCCCATTATTCACATTGTTCCTGGATTAAACGAGATAGAAAAAGTTTTATTTTTGCTAGCGTAGCCTGGCCCGTTACCCAACACGTTCGCCCCCTCTTATAGCCCCTTATCGACTGTTCAACAGTTGACAAGGGCACCACGACCTCTTGTCGACCAATCAAAGATGCCCCTAACTGGTTGACAGGTTGCCAACGATCGGCTCTAACCCCCTGTCGATCATTGGGCTGTCGATAGTAGGGACATAGTCCAACGACCGACATGCTATTTTTGTTAATTTTAAAAAGGCATATCTATATTTGTTTTTAAAAAAATTTAAAAGATTATGAGGTTATATTAGCTAAGCGATTTGATAATTTCTCACTGTCAAGAAATATTTTTTTATTTTTTATCGTTCTGAACTATATATCGTTGACTTAAAAGTCTCAAGTGTCAATGTCTCGCAGGATAGCAATACAATCAAAAGGTTGTCTTTAGAAGAGGAACAATCAGTTCTAAATAGGAGCAGAACGACAAGCAGCAGGCCGGCCCAACCACGCCAAAACCGTAGTAGCCACACTATCAGCCTAGAGCCCATAGGTCCACTACCCACGTCGGAACCCCTTCCGGGCCTGGAAGGCGCAGGCCCGTTTGATCCGGCGCGGGCACAACCGGGCCTCCCCTTTGAAGCCTACCTCTCTAGGCCGCCGCTGACCACTTACACGTCTCCGAGATGGCCCATCCTACTGCCTCGCCCAGGCCCAGCTAACGATTCATTGATCATAGATTCGTACTAAATTCTGCACCGTCCTGGCGTCTTATCTAAAAGATGCGTTCGGCTTCGCAGAGAATCCTGCAGGCCTGCCACGAGTTGAAATAAGTGGATTACGGAGTACACCCTCAGTAAAAAAATACTTCAGTTATTCAATTCTATTGAAAATAATTTATTTTTAACTTAAATTAACATATATAACTTTAATATTATTTATTATCACTTATGATCTGTTTAGTTGAGCTGTAGATTCTGAAAAAGCTGCTGTGAGCTGTGAGCTATAAAAAACTGAAAAGTTATAAAAGTTGGGATATGAATAATTTTCCAAACTTTTAATAACACAGTGGGTAATTTTTGTAAAGTTTGAACTGAAAAGCTGTGAAAGTTAGAGTATGAGTAACTTTCACAGCTTCTTCAATTTATACAGGAAAAAGTCGCGGCTTTTAGAAAAGCTGGTTTGTCCTGAAACTATTTGATTTAGCTTTCAGCTTTCCAACCAAAAAGCTCAATCAAACACCGCCTTAAAAATTTTAACTTCTTATTAATAAGATACATTTTCTATCATGACTATTAACTTATCAAATTGCTTCTAAGAGTAAATTTTTTCTTCTAAGAGTAAAGTTTAGGGTGGACGGAAGAAGTATTATGTAGTCATTTTTTCTTTATAATAGATTTAGTGAGAAAAAACGAGCCCCATATGCTTGGAATGTTTGCAAAGAATGGGGAAAAAGAAGAGGTATATTTCAACGCGAAGGGGGCAGAAGCAACAGGAGAAGATATCAGATATCGAAGCCTGTTGCATATATTTGAACTGAATTTCCATGGCGGCTTCTCACATCTCATGGCTCATGGGCATTCGTCTTCAGATCTCTGGCATTATGGCGACGAGCGATCTGAAAACAACTTCAGATTCGCCTGGCTCGCTTATAACGAACGCGATAAGATGAACACACACGCAACGGAATATTTTCCCTTTCCCTTTCCTTTTTGTATTCTTTTATTTTATTTTTCAGTTTGTTTTGGCTTAGTTAATTACCGGCGCTGTTTCTTCTCTGGCCTGCTCGACGGTGAGCCGAGAGAGACGGCGATGGAAGAAATCGAGGCCACTGGCTCTCCCACGATAATGGAAAGCAATGGAATAGATCAAGAGATTTTACCGTGCATTCTACCGATACATTCTAACCATTGGTCTTTTTTATTTAACAGTTTAGATTAATTTTTACTATATTTTGATGAGGGGTGATAGAATATATTTAACGGTTTATTATGTATAGTTTTTGACTTATATTTCTAAGACGCTGAGTAGAAAAGAAACATATATAAGTTTTTGACTTAGTAATCAATTAAAGTACTAAATTATTCTTTAAAATCAATGTCTATAATTGATTTACTGGTAATATGGCAGTATTACCGTAACGGTGCTCTAAATCAAAGCCGGTGGCTCTGTTAGGATAAATAAAAGACTAGTTAAAATGTATTATTATAATTTTTATAATTTAAAAGTATATTATCGATGTGTTAACAAGCAGATTTTATCAATAAAAATTTTAAACATGTAAGGACTTATCCTAAAAATAAATCCTTGTACTTTTGTTTTTCTTCTCCTTTCAGATTTATTTTCACATCTTGGGTTCTTTCCCCCCAACTGTTTTTGTCTTCGCTTTGATTCCGTTCCTTCGAAAGGTTTTCATCTCCATGCATGCATGGTTTGTTTGCTTCTTTTTTTCGCTTTGATTCACAAGCTTCCCGTGAAAAGAAAGATGATGAGGAACGCTTGCCCTTTTGCTTTTTTACTAGAGCTCTCGTCTCTCCACGAGTCGTTTTTCTCCGTGCTTTATCTTTTTCTGGATGTTAAAGTGTTCAAGTCTTTTTTATGCTTAGAAAATGAGAGAGGCAACAATTTTAATACTCGCTGTTTGATTTTTTTTCAAAATCTCTAAATTTAGTCAATGTTGTAGAAAAAAAAATATATCAACAATTATATAATCAAAATAGTTTTATTAAATTCACCATAAAATATGTCTTAATAATATATTTATTTAATATTATAGTGATTACTATTTTTTAAAAAAATTATCAAAACCAAATGTCTTATAATATGAAGCGGATAAAAGAGTACAAGAAATCATTTGCTGCAAGCTTGGAAGTGGTGGATCACCACTGTTTCTGTGGATATTTCTGCCGTTGCTTGTCAAGCACAGCAGGAGAGAAAAGGAGACAAATTAACGCGAGTCGCCGTCTTGAGAAAGAACCATCATGGTTTTTCTTCTTCCATTATTAAGCGTGAGATTATCATCTTCAAACAGTCAATTCGATGTCTCCATCCTCATTATTTTACAAATTATTGGATTATCCTCTTCAACAAACAGTAACAATACGATGTTACTCATGCGGTACAGGAGAGGACCAGCACACGCCCAAAACAATGGTGATCCACCCGTATCACCAATTCAAGGATCACTTAAAAAATTACTCGTTTTTATAGGATAAATTCACTGTTTAGCTTATTATATGCATACATACAACCAATCATAAACAAAGTGGCTAAAAGAAAGTCCTAGGCAAAGTTCATACACATGCTACATGCATTTTACTGTCTTTTTGACGCATAAAAGAAACAAAAAATCCCCCTTACCCAACTGGTACTACAACACAATCTCGTGTGAGTACTCAGCAGCTTTTCCAAAACTTGCTGATGCCACTGGACAAATCCGGTTTTTATTTTTATCATAATAATTAGTCTAATTTTTATTGTTACCATAATAACTAGTTATTGTTAACTGTCAACTCTTAGCCGAGTATTAGTTTAAAAATCGTGGTTACGGAGCCTATTTTTAGTCTGAAACTGTGATTACTGAATTGGTTTTGTTAACACCGGTACTTAGTGGTGAATAGGTGATGAGAAAGGCGCATCTTCTTTTCCTCGTGTTGCTTTTATCGTTACCATAGTAACTAGTTATTTTTATCATAATAATTAGACTATTTTTTATTGCTACCATAGTAACTAGTTACAGTTAACTGTCAGTTGATCGTTAGTTTGAAAATCGTGGTTACCAAGCCTATTTTTAGTCTCAAGCTGTGATTACTGAATTGGTTTCGTTAACATCGGTACTTAGTGGTGAATAGGTGATGAGAAAGGCGCAACTTTTTTTCCTCCTGTTTTAACCTCCGGCCCCTTTCCCTTTTCCGGGACCTCCCCGTAGCGGCCAGGTCGTTCTCCTCTCTTTTTGACGCCTTGTATAGGCAGCAGCTGCGACCCTGCAACTGAGCCCGTTCCTTGCCTGTGAAGTTTGGTATGAGTTCTCTGACCCTGTCACTCTACACACACACTCTCACTCTCTCAGACACACAAACACACAGTGAAGTCGTCACATTTCCACTGCAACGATGCCATGAGAATTCAGATAGAGGGAGAAAGGGCGGGGAGGAGCAGCGGCAGTGGCGGGTGTGGTGTAGCTTTCGTGAAAGCGTAAAAAGCATGTTCAAGAGAGCCATATCCAACTTCCAATCCCTCCTCCAGGAGATTTTCCGTTCCACCGTACAAAATTGGAGAACCTAACATAAGCCTAAATAAAAAGAGCCAAAACACGTTTCAATCAATCACATTTACTGCTAGGCCCTGCTTGCTGCGTGAGATCTATGACAGATACCTTAATATTAGAGATAAAATATAAATAATACATTAGAGAATATATTTAGTTTTATTAAAATTACTTTTAGTATACTACCTCCATCATAAAATATAACACATACGTTTTTAACGTTTAGATAAATATGGATGTCAAAATATCCGAATTATTCGTATTCAAAAATTATAAATATGGATATCCGTATTCGTATTTGAATTAAACGTGGATGATAAACAGAAACATCCGAATTCGTTTAATAAATATGGATATGAAAACGGATATCCGGATTTCTACTGAATATGTGGATATGAAAATGTATATATCTGTATCCGTTTTAGGATTTCACACAGATCAGACTGTTAGGGACTTAGGATGACATGACATCACTATATTAATATATATGATTTATTTATTCTTTATGTAATTATGAAACACTTAAGTTAGTAGGGTTTTCTCGCAGTACAAGACAGTAGGATGATTAAATTGTTATTTCTTTTTATTTGCAAACAGTTGATTTGAATTTGAATAAATTCTTGAAGTAGTTGAGAAAATGGTTTTATCTGTACACTTCATGGTTATACAAACAGTAGAGCATCAGCTATAGATTTGCATAGTTTGAGTATTTGATATTATACATTATTGTTGCTTTAAACATATATTATTATAAGTATAGAAAAAATAACTACTACATATGTTTCTATTACGTTGCTGAAGTAAAAATATTGAGTTGATTGATTATGTTCAATTCACAAAATTTTGATTGATTTTGTTTGTGTCGCATGTTTATATGTACCATTCACAAAATTTTCGTTGATTAATCAAATTTGATCAATTAAAATCTAGACGGATTTCACACTTTTTATTTTTTTATATTCATTTTAAGTTGGACTTAGTAAACATCCAGATTCGTATTCGAATTCGAACCATCCATTTTATATTTGTATTCGAAAATATCCATATTCGTATTTGAATCTAAAATAAAATATGATAAATAGTGATATCCAAATTCGATTTTATCCGTATCCGATCTAAATCCGTCCCTAGCCATATCCAACTTCCAATCCCTCTAGGAGATTTTCCGTTCCGCCGTACAAAATTGGAGAACCTAACATAAGCCTAAATACAAAGAGCCAAAACACGTTCCAATCAATCACATTTACTGCTAGGCCCTGCTTGCTGCGTGAGATCTATGACAGATACCTTAATATTAGAGATAAAATATAAATAATACATTAGAGAATATATTTAGTTTTATTAAAATTACTTTCAGTATAGTACCTCTATCATAAAATACAACACATATGTTTTTAACATTTAGAATATTGACCATTAATTATTTTTTCTATATATTATCAAAACTATTAAGACGAGAACATATAAAATTATTTTTAAATATTAATATAACTCTATGATATGCGTAATAGTAATACTAAAATATTTTTAGCTTAATTATTAGTTAAAAATTATGAATACTGTTATAAAATATGTGCTATATATTATAGAACAGAAGTAGTAAATGTTGGAAATTGGCTCATGAGGTGGCCCAATTACTTAATTCTGAAGCATGTTTATGAATAGTACCATATTGCCTATTTAGTGGGATGGAGATCCACTTATAAGGTAGAGTTCTCTCTATTTATTAAATAGAGAAAACTCATGTAGACTTGGCTAAAGTCACACGCGCGCGCACGCGCATTCACGTGAGATACCGCATGACTTGTGACTTGTGACGAGCGACTGCGTGCGTAGTAGCAGAATAACGTCAAGTAAAATCTGAATTTTTAGACTTTCATATACACATCATTTGTATCTAGATGCATTGTTTTAATGAGATTAAAACTGAAAAATTGAATAGCCATTTAAACGCTAGATTAAAATTTTCAGATACTGGTCATTTGAATGCCAGTTTATAACTTTTCGTTACTAGTATTTATGGCCAAATTTATGTGACATAAATTCTGACAATTACTAGTAATAATTTTATGAATTTATTCTAGCCATTCCTATAAAATGACTGGAGACGTCTAGTTTGAGGGGCTTTTTGGTCCCCATTCTCTCTTTCTCCATCTATGCTCCCGTTGACATAAAATCACAGGTATTCCTACGTCTTCACACTCGACAGCCTAGGTGTGTCTGCTTAGCTCTAGTGCAGGTCCTAAATAACCCTAAGGTTTTAATGAACGTGTCAGTCAATTTGACCCTACAATTGACAAGAAAACAAGCGTGAGATGTCCTAACGTTATCTGCGATAGCCTATCGGCATCAGCAACGATAGCACATACGAGAACCATGATTCATCAAGACTAATACATGTAAAATAGTAAACTCTGCCAATCGGCTCCAGCAACATAACTCGACCCATTTTATGAAATAATTTGTGGCTGCCAATATAAACTTATGTCCCTTGCTAAATGATGGGTAAATTTGGCTGATCATATCTATCCCCCAACCTCTGAACGGCCACGGCTTGACGATCGGGTTCATAGCCGACACAGGGGCTCATTGTATGTTTCCAAATTTCTAACAATCTTGACATCCTCTATAATATATGAAACAATCCTCAAGCATCGTTGGCCAGAAATAACCAGTGCGACACAGCAACCACTTCATCTTGTGGGTCGATTGATGAGTCCCACAAATTCCTTCATGTACTTCACACATCACGTCCTTGGCTTCCTCCAAATTTAGGTACCTTAATAAAACCCCATCAATCATCCGATAGTATAGCTCTTCATCTAGTAGCACATACTTTAAAGCTTTATAGCGTAACTTTCTTAGGGATGATTATGACGGGTTCTAGAGGTAACTTACTATTTCGGCCCTCCAAACTTCAACATCAATATCGGCTATTTCTGCTTTGACTACTTTATCCGTCGACTGATACCCTGATACAGCTTGTGCTAGGTTGTTGGCTTCTAAATTCTGATTTCTTGATACATGTGTTAATGATACCATTCTGAATCCCTCTAATAATTCCTTGCATTCTTCAAAATATATTCTCAAATTTTCGTCTTTGCAGTCATATTCTCCGGAGAGTTGTCTGATCACCAATAATGAATCCCCCATGATTTCAATAGTATCAGCATCTATCTCGATCAGCAGTTTCAAACCTTTAAGGACTGTCTCGTATTCGGCTTGATTGTTGGTGCAGTAGGGCTTGATGGTGTAGGAAAATTCGAAACTTGCCCCCCGAGGCGATATGATTACTAGCCCAATGTCACATCCATGTCTGCAAACTAATCCATCAAAGAATAGTGTCCATGGTATTAGCTCCATGTAATCAGTTTCTTTGTCTCTGTGCTATACAATGAAGTCAGCAATGGCTTGACCCTTGATCACTTTTGCCGACTCATACTCTAAGTCAAACTCTATCAATACAAATACCCATTTGCCAATCCTTCCCTTTAAAATTAGAGCCGATAGCATGTACTTGATAACGTCGGCGTTACATATGACCGTGCATTGCGCCGACAGTATGTAATACCTCAATTTAGTGCAAGAAAAGTAGAGACACAAGCATAACTTTTCAACTGCAGGGTACCTTATTTCAGCGTTAAGCAATCATCGGCTTAAATAAAATACGACGCGTTCTTTCTCTTCTACTTCTTGAATCAATACTGACCTGATGCTCACGTCATTGACCGATAGGTATAACTTATAAGGTCTATCAGGCCATGGTGGGATTAACACTAGAGGAGCACTTAAATATTTCTTTATTTCATCAAATGCTTTCTGATATTTATCGGTCCAAACAAACTCTTCTCATTCTTTCAATCTTAACAAAGGCGTGAATGGTTCTAAATGGCCCAATAAGTTTGATATGAATTGACGAACAAAATTGATTTTACCGATCAGTAACTGCAACTTTGTCTTGTTCTCTGGTGGTACTGTATTCTTGATGGCTTGGATAATGCTTTGGCTTATTTCAATCCCTTTTTCGTGAACCATAAAACCCAGAAACTTTTCAGCTGATACGCCGAAGTCACATTTTTTGCGGTTCATACGGAGGCCATACTTCTTTGCTCTTTTAAAAACTCTTCTCAAATCGGCTAAATGTCCTTCGTCGTTTTGAGACTTTACGACCACATCATCAATATAGATTTCCACCAGAGAGCTGATTAGATCATGAAATATATAATTCATTGCTCTTTGATATGTTG